>CAUYSK010026349.1:0-67945 GCA_963575035.1 Avahi laniger
CGAAATAGTTTCTTTAGCTTCCTAGAAAAGAAATGAAGCAGTCATCAAAAACTTCTGAAGAACAAGGTTAGTTTTGTAGCCAGAAAGGAGGAAGTTAAGTTTTGACACTTAAAGCCATCTCTGATCCAAGAACAAATAGACACTAAGGAGACTTTTTATCCTAAAGATAACCCAAAGAGGTCCTTTATCAAGATAATAAAAAGTCTCCCCACAAAGGATCAGGTTTCTGTTGTTAGCGTATATGAATGCTACTAATTTCTGTACATTGATTTCGTAACCTGAGACATTGCTGAATTTGTTTATCAATTGCAGTAGTCTCATGGTAGAATCTTTGGGGTTTTCTAGATATAAGATCATATTGTCAGCAAAGAGTGATTATTTGACCTCTTCTGCTTCCATTTGGATTCCCTTGATTTCCTTCTCTGGTCTGATTGCTCTGGCTAGGATTTCCAGCACTATGTTGAATAGAAGCAGTGATAGAGGGCAACTTTGTCTGGTTCCAGTTCTAAGCGGGAAAGCTTTCAATTTTTCCCTTTTCAGTATGATGCTGACTGTGGGTTTGTCATATGTGGCTTGTATCATTTTTAGGTAAGTCCTGTGTATGCCTATTTTCTTTAACATTCTTATCATAAAAGGGTGCTGAATTTTGTCAAATGCTTTTTCTGCATCTATTGAGAGGATCATATGGTCTTTGTTTTTGCTTCTATTTACATGGTGAATTACATTTATAGATTTGCATATGTTGAACCATCCTTGTATCCCTGGATTGAAGCTGACTTAGTTATGATGGATTATTTTTTTGATAAGCACCTGAATTCGGTTTGCTAGAATTTTGTTGAGAATTTTTGTATCTATATTCATAAGGGATATTGACCTGCAGTTTTATTTTTTGTTGTATCCTTTCCTAGTTTTGGTATCAGGGTGATGTTGGCTTCATAAAACGTGATGGGGAGGATTCCTTCCTTCTCAATGTTATGGAATAATTTCTGCAGAATAAGCACCAGTTCTTCTTTGTAGAACTGGTAAAATTCAGGTGTGAAACCATCTGGTCCAGGACTTTTCTTTTTAGGTAGGTTTTTTATTGCTGCTTCAATTTCAGTACTTGATATTGGTCTGTTCAGGACTTCTGTTTCTTCCTGATTGAGCCTAGGGAGGTTGTGTATTTCTAAGAATTTGTCAATTTCCTTCATGTTTTCAAGTCAAACTGAGAACCAAATCAAAGACTCAACACCCTTCACAAGACCAACAAAGAAAATAAAATACCTAGGAATATATTTAAGTAAGGAGGTAAAAGACCTCTACAGGGAAAACTATGAAACACTGAGGAAGGAAATAGGAGAGGACACAAACAGGTGGAAAACCATACCATGCTCACGGGTCAGCAGAATCAACATTGTTAAAATGTCTATGCTACCCAAAGTGATCTACAGACTCAGTGCAATCCCTATTAAAATAGCAAGATCATGTTTTGCAGATCTAGAAAAAATAATTCTATACTTTGTATGGAACCAAAGAAGACCCCATATAGCAAAAGCAATCTTAAGCAAAAAGAACGAATTGGGAGACATCAATTTACCAGACTTCAAGCTATGCTACAAGGCTATAGTAACTAAAATAGCATGGTGCTGGCACAAGAACAGAGATATAGACCAATGGAACAGAACTGAGAACCCAGATATAAAGCCATCCTCATATAGCCATCTGATCTTTGACAAAGCAGACAAAAGCATACACTGGGGAAAAGAATCCTTATTCAATAAATGGTGCTGGAAAAACTAGATAGCCACACATAGAAAACTAAAACAGGATCTGCACCTATTACTTCTTACAAAAATCAACTCACAATGGATAACAGACTTAAACCTAAGGCATCAAACTATAAAAATTCTAGAAGAAAATGTTGGAAAAATTCCCATAGACATTAGCTTAGGGAAAGAATTTATGAAGGATACCCCAAAGGCAATCACAGCAATGACAAAAATAAATAAATGGGACTTAATCAAATTAAAAAGCTTCTGCACAGCCAAGGATACTATCATGAGAGCAAACAGACAACCTACAGAATGGGAGAAAATATTTGCATGCTACACATCCAATAAAGGGCTGATAACCAGAATCTATACAGAACTCAGGAAAATGAGCAAGAAAAAAATCAAACAACCATATCAGAAAGTGAGGAAAGGACATGAACAATAACTTTTCAAAAGAAGATAGATTAATGGCCAACGAATATATGAAAAAATGCTCAACGTCACTAATCATCAGGGAAATGCAAATCGAAACCACAATGAGATATCACCTAACTGCAGTGAGAATGGTCATTATCAAAAAGTTCCAAAACAATAAAGGTTGGCATGGATATGGAGAGATAGGAGCACTCATACACTGCTGGTGGAACTGCAAACTAGTACAACCACTGTGGAAAGTAATATGGAGATACCTCAAATAGCTACAAGTAGAACTACTATTTGACGCAGCAATCCCATTACTGGGCTTCTACCCAAAAGAAAACAAGACATTCTATAAAAAGGACATCTGCACTAGAATGTTTATGGCAGCACGATTCACAATTGCAAAGATGTGGAAACAACCCAAGTGCCCATCAATACATGAGTGGATTAAGAAAATGTGGTATATGTATACCATGGAGTTCTACTCTGCCACAAAAAACAATGCTGATATAGCACCTCTTATATTATCCTGGATAGAGCTAGAGCCCATACTACTAAGTGAAGTACCACAATAATGGAAAAACAAGCACTGTATGTACTCACCGTCAAATTGGTATTAACTGATTTAACTGACCAACACTTCAGTGCACACATAGTAGTAACATTCATCAGGTGTCGGGCAGGTGGGAAGGCGAGGAGGGGATGGGTATATTTACACCTAATGGGTGCAGTGCACACCGTCTAGGGGATGGACACACTTGAAGCTCTGACTTGGTGGGGCAAAGGCAATATATGTAACCTAAACATTTGTACCCCTGTAATATGCTGAAATAAAAAAAATTTTTTTAAAATATAATAAAAAGGATCAGGTTTCTTCAAACTCAAAAAGCCTTTAATTCTTCTTGCTGTTTGATAAGCAACAACAGAGTTGACTCTTCCTAGCAAAGGCTGAGACGGAGCCAGCCTTATTGTCCAACAGGTAATCTATCCACCCTCTTCATCGAGAACAAAGGGATGGGTGTACAGAAAGTAATAGAAAGATTCTCTTCTCCTAGGTCAAACATTCTTTGGGTTTCAATAACATCAATAGCATCCTCTTTCCATTAAAGTCGAGCTAAACATTGCCCATCACTACTATGGACTTAATTGTGACTGTATTTGGAGATAGGACTTTTAGGAAGTAATTAAGATTAAATGAGATCAAAAGAGTGGGGTCCTATTCCAACAGGATTGGTGGCCAACAGAAAGAGGGAGAGGGAGAGGAGGAAGCCGAAGAGAAAGAGAGAGAGAAAGAAAGGGAGAGAAAGAGATATAACCACCAAATGATGACACAGAGAGAAGGCAGCTACCTGTAAGCCAGGAAGAGAGCTTTCACTAGAAACTCAAATCTGTTAGACTTCGATCTAGAACTTTCCAGCCTCCAGAACTATGAAAAAATAAATTTCTATTTAGTCACCCAATTTTTGGTATTTTGTTATGGCAGCTTGAGTAGACTAAGACAACCACATTCAGGATTTTTTTTGTCTAGAATAAGATGATAATGGCCCAACTTCTCAGGGTTGGTATCAGGACTAAGTAAATCCATGTTTATAAGGTCCTTAGTACAATATCTAGACATAGTAAGCATTGAATAGATGATAGTTATTATTAATATTAAATGATAAAATATGCCTGAGGTGTAGCCTTTTCAAATGTCTCATTGACACACAATGTACAAAGAATGAAAATAGGCAAAGGAGCAAGGTGCCAATTCTACTAACCTATCTAAGAGAAAGTTTCTAGGAGATAGTTGGGAGAAGTAACAGCCGAACAGTCAGAATCATAGACTTGAAGATTTGATTTTAAAAGGTATTTTGAAATCCATGCTCTATCCAGATGCAGGAATCACTTCTCCTCCCTGCAACATTCTTCACCCAAGACCAACCAACACCTGTGTAGATATTTCCAGAGAATCACTTCTGATATAATCGGGCAACTGATTCTATTGTTTGAAAATGTTTCTAACAGTTAGAAGAAATCTAATGGTTTAAAATAACATTCTGATCAGTGTCTGGTCTAATACCATTTGCCATCAAGAAGATGTAGAATAGTGTAGTAGATAAAAATCTAATCTTTGGTGTCAGGAAATAGTTACGTAAAACCAAGTTTCACAATTCACCAACTATATTTTCTGGGAAAAGTTATTAAAATCCTGTAAGTTTTAGTTTTCTTATCTTTAAAATGAAGAAATAAATATTAACTTGATCATAGGGTCCATTAAAAGAGATAATCTATGTAACATGCTTAATTTAGGGCTTGGTACAAGCTAACAGCTCAATAAATGTATCATCATTGCCCCTATTATCATCATCATCATTGTCCTTATGACAGAAGGATTTAAAGAATGAGTTGAGATTCATTAGAAGCAGTAGTAAAAAAAATTTTTATAATAAAATAGCAAGCAATAAATCTATGCTATAGGCATAGATGAGTCATATCACAAAATTATTAAAGCCATATATGATAAACCCACAGCCAACATCATACTGAACAGGGAAAAATTGAAAGCATTTCTGCTTAGATCTGGGACTAGACAAGGTTGCCCACCATCTCCACGTCTATTCAACATAGTGCTAGAAATCCATGCCAGAGCAATCAAATAAGAGCGGGGAATAAAGGGTATTCAAATGGGAGCAGAAGAGATCAAATTTTCACTCTTTGCTGATGATACAATATTATATCTAGAAAACCTCAAATATTTTTCCAAGAGACTTCTGGAATTGATAAATGAATTTAGCAATGTCTCATGATGCAAAATCAATGCACACAAATCAGTAGCTTTCATATACACCAATAATAGTCAAGCAGAGATTCAAATCAAAGATGCAACAACTTTCACAATAGCATCAAAGAAAATTAAATATTTAGGAATATATTTAACTAAGGAGGTGAGAGACATATTTAGGGAGAACTATAAAACACTGAGAAAAGAAATTGCAGAGGATGTAAACAGATGGAAAACACTACCATGCTCGTGGATTGGCAGAATCAATATTGTTAATATTTCTATACTACCTAAAGTGATCTACAGAATCAATGCAACCTTATCAAAATACTAACATAATTTTTCACACATCTAGAAAAAATAATTCTATGCTTCATATGGAAGACTCCTTATAGCCAAAGCAACCTTAAGCAAAAAGAACAAATTGGGAGGCATCAATCTACCAAACGTCAAGCTATACTACAAGGTTATAATAACCAAAACAGCATGGTGCTGGCACAAGGACAGAGACATAGACCATCGGAACAGGACTGAGAACCCAGATGTAAAACTGTCCTCATATTATCATCTGATCTTTGACAAAGCAGACAAAAATATACACTGGAGAAAAGAATCCCTATTGAATAAATAAAATCGTGTTGGGAAAATTGGATAGCCACATGCAGAAGAATGAAACTGGATCTGCACCTCTCACCACTAACAAAAATCAACTCACGATGGATAAGAGACTTAAACCTAAGACGTGAAACCATAAGAATTCTAGAAAAAATGTTGGGAAAACTCTTATAGATATCAGCCTAGGCAAAGAATTTATGACGAAGACCAAAGCAATCACAGTAGCAACAAAAATAAATGGGACCTGATCAAATTAAAAAGCTTCTGCACAGACAAGGAAAGTATCATTACAGTGAATAGACAGCCTACAGAATGGGAGAAAATATTTTGCATGCTACACATGCGATAAAGGGTTGATAACTACAATCTATATAGAACTCAGGAAAATCAGCAAGAAAAAATCAAACAACCCTATCAGAAAGTGGGGAAAGGACATGAACAAAAACTTTTCAAAAGAAGACAGACTAATGGACAACAAACATATGAAAAAATGCTCAACATCTCTAATCATCAGGAAAATGCAAGTCAAAACCACAATGAGGTATCACCTAACTCCAGTGAGAATGGCCTTTATCTCAAAGTTCCAAAACAGCAAATGTTGGCATGGATGGTGAGAGACAGGAATACTCTTACAGTTCTGGTGGGACTGCAAATTAGTACAACCTCTACGGAAAGTAATATGGAGATACTTCAAAGAACTAAAAATAGAACTACCATTTGATCCAGCAATCCCACTACTGGGCATCTACCCAAAAGAAAAAAAAATCATTCTATAATAAAGACATCTGCATTTGAATGTTTATAGCAGCACAATTCACAATTGCAAAGATGTGGAAACAACCCAAGTGCCCATCAATACATGAATGAATTAATAATATGTGATATATGTATACCATAGAGTACTACTCAGCCACAAAAACAATGGTGATCTAGCACCTCTTGTATTATCCTGGATGGAACTAGAGCCCATTCTTCAAAGTGAAGCATCATAAGAATGGAAAAACAAGCACCACATGTACTCACTATCAAATTGGTACTAAATGATCAGCACTTAGTTGCAAACATGGAAGTAATATTCACCGGGTACCAGGCAGGTGGGAGGTGGCTGTAGGGGATGGGTAAATTCACAACTAATGGGTGCGGAGTGCACTGTCTCGGGGATGGACATGCTTGTAGCTCTGGCTTGGGCGGTTCAAAGGCAATATATGCAACCAAAATGTTTGTACCCCCAGAATATTCTGAAATTTAACAAAAAAGCAAAACAAAAAAAAAAGAAGTCATTAAGGACATGCAGAACTAATGATTATGTAATAAATGATTTTGTCCAACAATTACACCAAAGGTATGCTTACAACCCCCTGTTCTATCCTGGTGAGTCAATTAGCTTTCTGGGGTCTGAACAGCTATGACTTTTCTATTTTAATGGATAGTTCAGTATGTGATCTCTGCAGAACTAATAGTGTAAAGGGATCCTTCAAATACCCAGGTGTTATTGCCCGCTTGTAACAAATAAAACTTGTACCAAAGTCAAAAAAAAACCTATGCTAATAAGAAATTGAGAAAACTTAGATGGAGCCTAAAGATTCTGAAGCCAAATAGTATGTACCGGTTGAGGCCCTGTCTGTGAGTCAGCACAGAAGGAGAGGATGAAGGAAAAAAAAAAAAGGACAGAAAAGAATGGAAGGAAGGAAACAAGGGAGGATGGAGAGGTCTAGACCCAGAAATCAAATTGAGACTTTTCCTCCAGCTACAGAAATCAGAAAACTTGGGCAAATCTTAAGTAAAGAACAATTAGTGGCTTCGATTACACATGAAAAATCGAACACAAGCATACATCACTAACCACTCCCGAAATGTCACTAAAATAACAGTGAATGAGTAACAAAATGTATAAATCCACAGGTTAATAAAAATAGTCACGAATACAGTAGTATGTGAGAGAGGACAATGAATATCTCGGAAGATGGACAGTGGATGAAGGAGTCAGCAAAGCTGTGACAGCTGAATGGCAAGTGTCCACAGTGGAAGGTGGCAGAGAAAAGCAAGCCAACTCATGCTGCAAAATCTCAGACTGGCTCAGGAGTTGGAGGCCCCAGACATCTAACAGGGAGCAGTGACTGGTCAAAGTTGTACTTAAGGAACAATAGACCCTAATATCTCTGCATCCACACTGCCCAAGTGACTAGCACTTCCCAATACCAACAGGAGCAGGAAGTTTATCCTGAAAAAAAAAATGAACCAAGGAAACTCTAGGTCCGATATAAATTCAATAAAATGATAGGAGATAAAAATCAATAAATTCTCTCAGGAAAAAAAATAGAACAAATGTCAAAGAAATGGACATTAGGAAAGAAAAGAAAAAAAATTGATCTAGGAACTCCAGCATTTAATTAGAAAGGGAAGACAGAGAAAATGGGAAGGAAGAAAATACAAAAGAAATATAAGAAAATATCCCAGAGGTGAAGGTCATGTATTTTCTGACTGGAAGAATCCACTCAGCATAGTGATGAAAAAAGACCTCCAGCAAAGCACATCATCATGAGATTTCAGTACTCTAGGGATAATGGAAAGTATTCTAAAATCTTCCAGATCCAGAGGGACAAACGTAGATCCTCTTCCACTCGTTGAAAATCAAAAATATATTACAATTCTCAACATCAGCCCTTGATACTAGAAGTCTCTGTGGAAATAAATGTATTTAACATTGAGAAGGCAAATAATTTTCAGCATGAGATTCTATACCCAGCCAAAGTATACATGAAGTGCAAAGGCAGAATAAAGACATTTTTTTAAACACACAGTTTTTCAAAAAAGGTTAACATTTTATGCATCCCTTCTCACAAAGTTCCTTGAGGATGAATTTCACCAAACAAGGTTATAAAGCAAGGAAGAAAACAAACGGAATCAAGAACACAGAGACTCCATCAGAAAAAGAAGGTATTGGGGCTAACTCAGATTGACAGCTCTATGGAAATTTTAGTGAACAGACGGTTTGCTAAAACAGAGGGTTCCTAGAAGATGGTCTCTAAGAAAAAAATAAATATGACTAATAAAACATTTGATGTGTCTGATGAGGTATTCTAGTTGGAAAAAGGGACATTTAAATGAGTGTTACCAACAATGTGTAATGAGTATCATGAAGGGAGAAGTTTAAGCGATGATGAGAACATAAAATACAGAATCCTAACCTGGTTAAGACATGGAAGTTCTCCCTGAGGAAGAGATGTGTAAACCAGGGCTAAACAGTGAAGACGACAGAAGAAGAGTGAGAAAAATCGAGCGTGGTTTGAGGAGTGAAAGGGTTATTCTAGACAGAGGGAATTATGTATGCAACAGCCAAAGGCAAATGTGGCAATGGCTCATAGAAAGCAGAGTTCAAACTGCTTGGCGCATGGAGTACAAGACAGAAAGTGCTGAAAGGATAAGACTTGGAAGATCATGTGAGCTCATGGCACTGAAGGCCTCGCACATCATATTATGCAGTGGTTCAGGTGAGATCAGGGTAGCAGAGTCCAGGGTTATAGGAGACATGAAGAGAAGTACATATATTGGAGACACGCTTAGGAGGTGGAATTAAAAAGACGGTGTTGGCTTGTCCACGGAAGGGGAAGGAGAATCAGGAATGGAGAACAATTCCAAAGGTCTTTGGTACTGGTGCGCTTTGCTAAGACAGGGGACACTACAAAAGAGGAGTTTTGATGATGATAAGGAGAAGGAGGAGGAGGAGGAGGAGGAGGAGGAGGGGTTGTTCTGGGCATGTTGAGATGGAGGAACCATGAGACAACCAGCAGGGGTGTCCAGCAGGCAGTTGTGTGTATGTGCCCAGAGCTCCACAAACAGGCCTGGGCTGGGGAGGGCAGCTAAAGCCCCAGCCAAGAACATCACCTGTGGATAGAGCAGAGGGGTCGGAGTAGCAACAGTTAAGAGATGGGGCAGAGAGAGAAGGGCCTTCAAAGGACAAGGAAGGGCAACTGCAAGACTGTGTGGCAAAGAAGGCAAGGGCAGAAGCAAGACCTTGACTTTGTGGTCGAGGACCAGCCAAATGTGAGTAGGTCCAAAAAGATAAGGGGGAACAATCCACAGATAGTTCTTATGAACTCATCATTTCCAGAACTTTCCCCCGGATATCTCAGTGACCATTAGAAAGATTAATAAAGAAAGTTCCTCCAGAGCAGAATTTAACAGGAACCCTGCAAGTTGTATCACATACAGATGGGCCTTTGGAAAATTTTGGATTATGATTCCGACCCTGTGATGCACTCACTCGTTAAAATAACTCCTTTGATGTCACCCCCTTGTTTTTTTCATTGGCTATTTTTCCGTCCCTTTTTAATGTCAAGTCTTAGAAACTCTCCAGAAGGCTCAGAGCTTTTCCTCGGCCTGTGCCTCACGGGCTCACCGCAGGACCGTGGTGATTGTCTGTCACACCTGGGGCCTCTCTGCAGCAGGAATCTGGGCCCCAGGCAGTTCCCCACAGACCCTTAGCCTCATTAAAGAACGCAGACCTAGCCCTCAACGGGCCAAAGATGAGGAACACATCAACTCTGAGCCGTGTGTTCCTCGTCCTGACACCTGACAAGTTTCGAATGTGTCCTTAAACTTTCGCTTCGTGGCCAGATCCCACTGTATTTGAGAACACAGACCTCCTGTGATGGCTTTGCAGAGAGACTGTTTTACATCTTTAAATGTAATATTTATCACAGTTACCAAAAGAAAGCAGAAAGTTTATGAAATCTTACTAGCTGTGTCCAGGGGTATATTTAACAGCTATTTTGGGATGTGATCTGGTGCTTTTAGCAAGGATAGGGATGGAGAGGGATTTTGGCATGGATGCATCTGTCTGTCTGCTGTCTGCTCTGTCCATCCCGAAGCACATCCCGGAGACAATCTGGCACATGAGAAAGGTGGTAATCACCCTTTCAAGAAAAAAAGAAAATCCATCTCTGAGCAAGAGCAGGCCCATTTCCAATTGTTCTTCAGTGTACACTGGAGCTGAATTTGAGATAGAATCAAAGTGAGGGTTTGGGCTGCGGTGTGGCATGTTGCAGGAGCACTACGCAGTTGGCTCCAAAGTCTACTCTGCACAAACACATATGGGAAAGGCTGGGTGTGAGGCGGGATGAGGGAAATTCCCATCCACGGACGCAGATAAAGACAGCACGAGATCAGATTCTGCCATGATGCATATCATGCCTGAAGTTGTCTCAGAAGGACATGCCTGTGAGCATTATTCCGGGGCCTGTAATGTTTAAAACCATCCGGCTCCTCTCTGGAAAGCATCTGTCACAACTGTGTCAGTCCCCAAGAGCGTAAGGTTGCGTGGGTGGGGAGCATCCAAGGCCAGATCACGCAACCGAGTTTCATCTATTATCATGGCATTAGTCACAGAGCTGCCTCTAAAGTGCAGAATACCCCGGTTTTACCACCTCCCTTTGTAACATTTTGTTTTCCACCTCCAGGGTCTCTGAGGAGCAAAGGTGGGAGGTGTTGCTGCCTCATGGAAGGTGCCTGGACACAGCAGGGCTTCCACAGTGGCCCCACCTGGGGAACCTGCCAGAGGTAGAGGTAGCAGTGTATGTGACGCCCTTAGAGGGTCTCCACACCTGGCCTTACATCTCATTAGAGCACCTGGGGAAAGAGTTATTCCCTTTTGTGCTTTCATTTAGTCCCTCTGGTCACAGTCAAGGAGAAAACCCCAGCCCGCCACTGGTGTGCCTTTGATAACCCCGAGGCCTGTACGTCTTCCTTTTTAACAAGGAGAATGCAGATCTTAAGCTAAGAGCCTTGGGTGGGATACAATGTCATTGATTGTTTAATAACGCTTTGTTTTTGTTGTATTTCTTTTCACTATCATTTGCTAAGTATTGTAACTGATGGTGTTAGTTTTCCAATTTCAGAAATGTTAAGGATTTAGGTAAAAAAGTGAAATAGTTCAGAGGAAACTACTATGCAACGAGCTGTTTGGATAGATATGAGGAGGAAATTTCAAGTTGGTACACACATGACTGAAAATTGAAAAACAATTTCTTATTCAAGAAGCCTGCTAGACTGTAAGATTCTCAAGGCCATCAAAACTGTGTTACATTATTTTTTCAATACACATACACACGCACACAACATGTTTGTGCGCACACACACAGAATCTAATGAGAATGCTATACCCTTAGGGAGAGAGAGAAATTATATCTGGCTACCTGGCCTACTAATAAAGGTCAATTAGATAGTCTTACGCATTTGCAATTTTTCTTTGGAAGAATCTTGGAAAATTGCTTTAGGAGGTAGAGGATGAACTAAAAATGATGAATCTTATAACTGTACATTGTTTTCATATATTTACCCCAAATATTCTTATTCAGCACGATCTCCTAACTTTCCAGACTTGCTTCTGTTTTGAAAAATCAAATATTGACCTTTAAGATTAATATTTATCTCCCTTGGGGAAAGAAATTGTTTACAGGCTCCGAGGTATATGAGAGCCGTGCTATGAACCCGCTGAGCCAGGAACAGAAGAGAAAAACACCCTTCCTGAGCTGGACTCTCAGTGTCACTCCCTGGGATCGCAATACTCACAAGGCCTCGCCCTTGAACATAAATCCAGTGCCACGTGGAAAAATCTTGGCTACCTGGAACCCCCAAGAATGGTTCTTCCTTCTTAGAAGTCCATATTTTCTATCTTCTAGGTAGCTCAGTATTTATCCAAGCTGGGTATTTTGTTTTAACATAAAAACCGTTTTTTCCACGTTGGATGGAAATCTTTCTAGGTCACGCAGTGAGTATATTGTAAAGCTTCGATCTGAGCCCAGATATGTTGGGCCATCGACTCTCTGCCCTACAGGGATATGTTAAAGACCCCTGGGTCTAATTTTTGCAATTTACATGACTCCATCCTCACTGTGACACTCAACTGTCATTTCTCTTTTTTTTCTTATTTCGTGTCTCTTGTCTATGTCATACATAAGGCTACTGCCAAGTGCTTGAACTCTTTTCGAAGGGGTCTGATTTATTGAGATTGGGTTCTGAGGAGGGAGCGGAAGATTCAATAATCATAATCATAGTGATTTCATGCAGCCAAACTCAAAATAGAACTTTGGAGACAGAAGATCGTAGGATTTGGTAAAAGTTTTGTTCTACATCCCTGAATTCAACTACATAATTATGTTGTCTGTGTCCTTTAGCAGAATAGAAACTGGAACAAGGAAACATCTTTTGAAACAGAAGTGACTTATATTTGCAATTGGCAGTGACCAGCTTCATTCAGTAGAGGAGAGGGTCGTGGGGCGTCCGAGCTGAAAAGCACCTTAGAGATGATTTTAATGCCAGCAGGTTTATCAAGCGATGAGGACGATGAGACTTAGAGAAGTGGCCTGCCCACAGGTCTGTGAGTTACTTTGCAATTGCCATTGATTAAAGTGTGGCACAGTTTTAAACATACACAGTATTAAATGCACATCAACCATAAACAAGAAAATTTAGCCTTCAAAGCAAACAACCATGTGTTATTTTCATCTGTTACGGAGTGGATGAAGTTGACGAGTGGGGAATGTGCCAATATGCTGCCCAAACATATGCCTGGGTTCTTGCTTCTCTTACACTCTGTAAAAGGCTTCTGGGTCCAGATAGAATGGGCAAAGTGGCAGAGCAGATGTCCAGGGATAAAAATATGGCATCTCGTGCCCACAAGTTGTAAACAGTTTTATCCCCAGCAGAATAATAATGTACTGGAAGGGCAGGTGTCTTCCCCAGATGTTTGAAGGGGATGAAGATCTCCCTTTGTAGCAGTTGTGGAGGGCTGGCCTTATGGCTTCAAAGGGGCCAGATGTGGCTGTGGCACCATCTGTACATTCTCCGGATGTTTGTCCCTAATGAATGTTGTCTCTCTGCGATGGTAAGCTCCTAGAGAACAAGAACCATCAGCTTCTGCCTGACCATCGGTGAGTGACTTGCAGTCAGGAAGCAGGGAACTGGGCATGGCTTCGGAGGGTCGACGTTCTCGGGGTTGCTCATTTTCTGACAGATGACCCGAGCTGGTTTAGGCAGGAAGGCGGGGTGAGGCGCCCAGACACCAATGCTCCCGCCAGTCCCGCCCCAAGAAAAGCACCCGCCCAAGCACCCCCTGCTGTTGTGCCAGCGCATGCGCAGAAACCCGTGTCCCGCCTACGGACTGGTGTGTGGTGAGGCCCCTCTGAGCACGGGAGCACAGCGCTGTGGCGGCACGTTGAGACTCTCATTCCTTCAAGTAGGGCCCTCCTTAAACAGGGTTTTCTTTCCGAGCAAATTAAATTTTTCCCCATCGTATCTTTAGCTCGATAAATGTATTTCTGAGGAAAACCAAAGAATAGCTTTCTCTGGGGGCCTTTTAGATGTTCCAACACCCCCTGGAAGTGGTGGCTCTGGGATAATTTTACACAGCAAAGGGGGTCGGACCATATAATCCTCTAATGGTTCCACTCAGCCCAAGGAGCCTAGGACTCCACAGTCCATACATGGATTTAGAGGGATTCTGGGCTCTTGCCCTTGCCATGACCCAACACCCTGGGCAGGGAACTGCCATCTCATTGAGAATTAGCGTCACCATCTATGGCACCACCTGGGTCTTGAGGTGTTTGTGATAAGAACAGAATCAGTCTGTTTTGCATAGAAAAAAATACACACACACACACACACACACACACACACACACACACACACGTAAATATACCTAAGCGAAATTGTTTCTTTAAAGAAAACAATGGCAGACCATCTTATAACATATGCTGGTGACAGTCTTCTTTCAAGACACAGACACACCCTAAAAGAAACCCCTCTGCTTCTGAAGCCTTCCTTGACTGCCTCCAAACTCCTGACCTTTACTTATTCTGAATTCTGATAGTTTCCACCAGATTAGAGAGCACCCAGTTAGTTTTGTCTGCCAAACTAAAAATCTAAGCTCTGAGCAGACAAGGGCCATTCCATATATATTTTTCTTTGAATACCTTAGCCGTATGAATGACAAGGTAAAGGCCATGGTATTCCCTGCAAGTCCTTCCTGCAGTGTAGACAATGTTATTCCTAGTTATGTAGCTTGGAGCCTGGCTCTCTAGCCCTTAAAGAATATTACTCTGTCAGCCCCTTTATTCTTAAATAAATTCCTTTATTGCTTAAACTAGCCAGAGTGAATTCCAATGGCTGCAACTGAGAACTCTGGGCAAACATGAAGAAATACAATTGGAAAGAAAGAGGTTAAATGAGTGTCTTTATTGGAGGACTTCTCAGAACCATTAATGCAATGAGCCTAGTAAGTATCTCAGAAAGTGTGTCACAGAATCTTTGACTAACCTCATGAGGACTGTCTGATGATTACACCCCAGGATGGCCAATCTCTAAAGTGGCTTACAAAGGCCCCCAGGCCTGGAACAAATTGTCCACTTCGTCCTCCTACAGAGAACTGACCAAAGCCTATCCAAGTTACCCTTGCGCACTGCTGTTGTTCCCCAGCTCTCTGCTGCTGGGCTGGCTGAAAGCATCCCCTGAAACTGAGTCTTTTTTAAAACCACAAAGCAATAGAAAGGAAAAGCAGAGGGTTACATTTTTCTTCGACCTGTGAGTTGATTTTAGCTTATTCTTTTTTTTAGGTCTAGTACCTGTGAGTCGGTGTGTATTTCATGACTATCTCAATGCAAAGCCTGATAGAAAGGAGTCTCTCTGAATTGTGCATAAAGCCCTGGGGGAGGGGAGAGAGAATGCACAGGAAAGCAACCCATTCTGTATTCACCAACTAGTCATCCTGCCCCTCCTATGATTATATATTGCACATTTTCTTCTCAGAGGTCTTCCTAAATAATTCCATGATGTTTAAACCTTCATATTCATCTATCCACCATACTGAAAGTCTCTTTTACTCATTCACTGGGAGGACAAATAGCATTAAAAATATTACACACTTTGGGGTCCAAGAGATCTAACTCCTAGATCTGTCATTTATTAGTTATGTGCATCCAAGCAAAGAGTAGATCATTCTGAGCCCCAAATATCCCAAACCAGGTTAGCAAACAAGGCTAGTGGGGAGTGGGGGCATTGCCCTGTGGAAAAAGCTACTGGAAAATGGACAGAGGAGTAAATAACCAAGCTGTCTAAGAAGAGGTGAGGCCATTGAAATCCTGCTGCGAGTCTGGCACTTCTGGGCGAGGCCCTGGCAGTGAGCGGAGAGGTGAGAAGAGTTCGTTACTCACGGGACTCCAATCTCAAAGATGTTGTTCTGGATCAACTGCTTCCCCAACATGATGATGCTGAGCTGAATGCAGAGCTCCATGAGGCAGCCCCCTGGAGCACACTGCGGGCAGGAGAAGATAAAAAAGGACCCGTTAGACCGAGTGGAGCTCGCAGAAGCAAGGGCATGCATGAAGCCATGCTGGGATGAGTGGGGCTGGGGGTGCGCCTACAAACCACTAGCCAGGCATGAAACCCCAGTGGCTGTACTTGCCTCTTCCATGCGGTAACCATCGAACACATAGACATAGCTTCCAGGCCTGCCCACAAACCTGAAATCAGACAGTGTGGGAAGAGTTAGGGGTACAGAGCATGCAGGGCTGCTTGAGAACTCATCTTCTGGGGGGAACAGCCACCACGAATGTCCTCCTCGAAAGCACTGGCCAGTGGATGCTAGCTCACTCAGGAACGGGAGCTCACACCCTGTTATGGGCCAGCAATCACCTATACCACCATGGTTCACTTCTTAACCCAGTCAAATTACAGGGGTAGGGGTGAGCTGGGCAGGGGCTGAGGCTGGGCCTGGTGTGGGGCTCTGTGTGTGTGCGTGTGTGTGTGTGCACAGGTGTGTGTGATGACTTCTGCACTTAAGCACAATGAAGTCTAGATTATCTCTAAGTGTACTGTCTGTGCGCCTTCTTCCCTCAACTCATGTGAAGAACCAGGTTCTGGTTGTAGCTCCTTAGTGAGGGCTTCTGATTCCCAGAAAAGGAAGGATGAGATGGATTAAAGTTGCAAGTAGAGATTCCTGGGATCAGAAAAGGAAAAATCCTGACTTTTTACTGCAAATATTCAAAGGAATGGAAGAGGCCTGCCTCATTCCTCTTCCAAGTAGGGTCTATTTTATTGGGAGATAATAAGACCAAGCAGGTGGGCAAAGCAGAGAGGTAAAAGCCAACCATGGCGTCAGACAATCAGAAGAATCCTGCTTACAGCCAACGGCATCCCCTCCGCAGCTACATGGCCACTTAAGCCTCAGCATTAATCTTTCCTTCTCTGAGGTCTTCTTACTGTGTCTGTTCATAATCATTCCCCCAACACTTTCCTTATACCTCTTATTACAGCACTTACTGCACATGTAGTGTGCTTTTGCTAAGACTATGTCTTCCAATATTCCACAGTTCAGCTACGGGTCAGGACCTGCCCTCCTGTTTTGCCTGGACTATCATATGTATGTAATTTGCTGTTGCTATTAAGTCTCGATAGAAAACGTCAATAAAGTAGATATTCATTAATATGGGCAATCTCTCTGCTACTGTAATTCATGACAGCCAGGGGCAGAAGCATTCAGAGGGGGTTGTATTTGGGTCAAAAACACCCATATAAGAAATTGACAAATGTGGATGTGGACAATTCTATCAATGCCTGCTTAATAAGCTTTTAGTTCTAGGGAAGCTTTCCTGATATCGTTGGTAGATGTCTATTGGGAAATCTCCTTGTAGGTGGCCAACTGGCCTAAACACAAAAAACAATTTATCAAAGTGATTTTTACATCCAGAACTACTGTATAATGAAGAATTTTATTAGGCTCTGTTCATGGTTCCTTAGTGTAGCCTCTAAATCCTTGGAATTTCCAGAGTGACAGGAGTGTCTTTGTTATCCAGGGTGGGCCCCTAGGACTATACCTAAGTTTATGCTAATGAGATCACTCAAGGTGGGGGCAAGTCATGCCAGAAAGATCAACCACTTTGCTTGGGCTTTGAGCCACGCAATTGCAGCCTGACCTCAGGGCACTAGAGATAGAGCCCAGTCATAAAGCAAATGATCTAATGAATCATGCCTAAGTGATGGAACGCCAGTAAAAACTCTGGACACCGATGCGTGAGTGCGCTCCCTGGTTGGTGATACATCCATGTGCCAAGAGGGTGACGCATCCTGAGGACATGGAAGCTTCATGATTAAGACCCTGCCAAAACCTTCACCTACATGCCATTTCTATTTGCTAGTTTGGATTTATACCCCTTTACTATTATAAAACTTCAGTTGTAAGTATAGCACATTTCAGAGTTCTATGAGTTAGTCTAGTGAATTATCACACCTGATGGGGTAGTAGGAACCCCAGAATTTATAGCCAGTGGGTCCACTGCCCCCTGTGAATGGGAACCCCAGAGCATGCGACTGGTGTCTGATGTGAGGGTAGTCTTATGGAGAACTGTGCCCTCAACCTATTAACTCCTGGCAGTTAGCATCAGAATTGCATTGCAAGACCCAAGAGCCACTAGATAGACATGAAATTCCCTCCTGCCTCATCCTCAAAGTTGGGAGACACCAATTCTCCTAAGATTCTCCCTTTAGGGCTCAGAACCAAATCCCTATAAAGTTGCCCTGGTTATCAGGACCTGAAGATACTAATTCAAAGTTATTTAGGGCTAATATTCCTGCTTTGTGAGCAGCCAGGTGGAAATGGGGTGGAGAATGGGATTGAGGGCGTGAGTGACAATGGGGACAGGCTGACCCTACTTGTCCTGACAGTGGAGGACCCAGTCTTAATGACAAACTGCCTTTCCATATGTAACACCATTATACTCACCTCCCCTTGAAGAAGGCCACATAGAAGATGGGGGAGTAGGCATTGACAAACTTCAGCAAGAAAGCTTTGAGTATCAAGCGCTCTTCAAAACTCTGTTCTGTTTTAGGGACTTCTGCAAGAGAAGAGCAAAGTTGATGAGACGGAGGTGAGATTTCTTACCTCGCCAGAGTTTTGACCTTGACACGAGCCATTTTCTCTCATTTGACTCCTTCACAGTAGAAACCAAGAGACCCAATCTCTCAGGCACATTAGAACTGAATTCTTCTGGGAGGCCCCAGGTGGTTTGCCAAATAACATGAGGCTACAGAAGGCAAAGGGTACATGGGATCACTGCCTTTCTCCTTCCACCTTCCTCTTGTTGTCCACTCAAGCAATGGTTTCACACTGTGTTCCACAAAGAGGGACCTGAGCAGGCAGAGCTTCGACAACTGTCCTTCCTTCATCAAGGGAAACTCGGCTTCACCCAAATAATCTGCATTTCACAAGAGTTTGCTTGAACAAAGATCCCTAAATAAAAAGGCTTGTTAGCCACTGAACCAGAATTAAAAGGGCACCATAGCATTGTTGCTCTTTCTCCCTTCCTTCATTTTCAGCAGGAAGGCAGTCATATGCCCGTCCTCTGGGGAGCTGAGATATCTCCTGTCCACTCACTCAAATGATGAAGGTCCATCGGATAAGGTCAGTGAAACAAGCACAGCCTGAGCCTAATGTCCCTGACTCACAGGTCACAGTCCCAGTGTGTACTACCAGGTCCAAGCAGAAGAGTCAGCTGACGTGCTTAGAAGGACCCTGAGAACCTCTGAGCAGGAACCTCACAGGTGCCTTCAGAAGACTCGAGCCACAGGCGAGGCCAAAGGGGACAGATGTGCAGGAGGCTTGGGAGGGACTCACAGACCATGACAAATGGCTTGATAACCAAGGTAAGAGGTTATGGGGTGTTCTTAGTCCATTTGGGCTGCTATAATAAAATACTACAAACTGAGCAGCCTATAAAACCAGAAATTTATTTCTCACAATTCTGGAGGCTTAGGAGTCCAAGATCAAGGTAGGTTTGGTGTCTGGTGAAGGCCTGCTTTCTGGTCCCTCGATGGCATCTTCTCACTATGTTCCCCTATGGTGGAAGGGTTGAAGCATCTCTCTCGGGTCTCTTTTACAATCCCACTTATGAAAGTGCTGCCCTCAAGACCTAATCAGCTCAAAGGCCCACCTCCTACTAAACATCACCTGTGGGTTAGAATTTCAACATGGGAATTTTGGGCGACACACACATTAGGTTCATAGCACGGAACCGCACTCTTCAGAGGCAGAAGGAAAGCGCCACCCCTGTGTCACATGAACCGAGAAGCACAGCCTGAGGGTGTGCTGAGCGCAGGAACAAGATGCCCCGGCAGGGCCAGCTGTGGAGCTCGGTGTCCAGATGAGACTGGTGTGTGAACCCACCCGATGTACATACACACGGCTTTTGTAGGACCACTGAGGGAACAGACACAAACCCCTGTTCCTCCCCTGAATGCACTTCCCTGACCCATCACAAGTGAAAATCCTTCGCATCTTTCTCCGAATCAAATCTCCTTCCTGACGCTGTCCCAGACGCTTCAGCTGGCAGCGATCCTTTTCTGGTTTCTCCTCTAGTATTTTATATCTCCCTGAATCAGTGACCTACACCCACGTCCTTTGAAAATTAACAGTAATAGCAGCTATCGCTACTATGTGAGGGAAAAATTAAGACAAATTTTTAATCAAATTCAAATCTTAAGTAAATGAACTTCTCTCAGAAAGAAATATCAGACATTATTAAAGCACAGCAATCTGAGGCCATTCAGTATAGAGGTGAATAGTGTTATACACTTCAAATAACCTCAGGACACCATAGTAATACAATACAGGGCAATAAACACTCAAAATAATAAACCCCAGGTTATGAAAAAAAGGCTAAATGATGCTACTATCAAGAAATTAGAGAAATACACCATACAACTTAAAAAGACTTCCATCAACCATCGTTCAAATTAAATAGTTTCAGCTCTTAAAATGAACTTATGGTGGTATCAATCATCTGGGAAATGCACATATCCAAAATATCATATTGCTCAATAATAATAAAAGAAGAACCACCACATTATTATTGCTGTATTCTTCTGAATCAACTACCCTGAATGATGTAACATTAATTGATACTTTTAAAAGAAAAGGGGTAAGTCAAAGAAGCCAGTCACAAAAGACCATACAATTTCATTTACACGAAAAATCCAGAACAAGCAAATCCATAGGGAAAGGAAGTAGTTTAGTGGTTGCAGGGGCTGAGGGAGAGGAAAACAGGGAGTGCATGCTAATGGGCTTGAGGTTTCTTTACAGAGTGATGAAAATACTCTAAAATTAGATAGTATTGTGATTCTGTGGGAGATGAAGCTGGAAAATTCTACCGTTCTGTCCCTTAGCTGGGAGACAATTTAATGGTTTTCTCCTTCCTGACACGCCTGGGTGGACACAGCTCCATGAGATGAAAGACCAGGGCAGTCCCGCGCTGCTTCATCCCATAATCATTCGGATGACGATCTGTACTCGTCATGCACAGCTAACACGGCCACTTCTGTTATTTCTTCTCTGGTTTATGCACGTTAGCAAACACTTCATAAGCTCTTGAAACTCCAAGCCCTTTCCCCTCCCTGCCACGAATCCTGCCCCGACAGAGGCCAGCGCCTCCTCGTGTGACTTACGCACATCAGGTCCTCGCAGGCTGAAGATTTCATATCCCCTTCATTGTCCCAATTCTGCCTCCCCTTGACCACGGGAGACAATTCGGAGGCCCAGGTGGGAATGTCTGCCGTTGATTTCCAAGGTCACTTTCAATCTTAAGACCTCATAACTCTGAACCCTCATGTGACTTTTAACCTTATCACCCCCAACCCCTGCTCCCACCCCAACCCCTCCATGTAGTTTGGATGGTTTTTTTACACTGAGCAAGGCCAGAAAGGGACATCTGGACAGACCACAGCTGTTGCCAGATGTACTCTACCATGCACATTTATTTAATGGATGGATGAGTGAATGAATGGTAGGAAAAAAAATTATTTGAAAGAGTGAAAAAATATCTGCCCTATACTAAAAATGTCCTGTCACACTACAAGGAGAACAAATGCTAAGGAGGGGCTCTTTGCTGAGCAGGATGACGGTGAACCCACACCAGAGAGGAACAGCCCAAAGAGCGTCAACACGAAATAAGAGCCGGGGTGCCGGAGCTGCATGCAGGACCCAGGAAGGGGAGAATCGGTGCAATGGGAGGGGAAGGGCAGAGACCCCAGTGGGAATGTCCATTAACTGCTGCTATGTGGTTTGCAGTGTGGCCACCTCCCTGCCTCTCACAGAATCTTTAGTGAAGACTCAGTAAAAGCACCTTGGATTTGCTCCTGGGGGATGTGTTGGAGGACCCAGTCCTACTTCAAGATGGGCACAGAGGCAGGAGCAGCGCCTGTCCACAGGCCCTGTGGGATCCGGGTTACCGATGAGACAGACTGGGGAGAAGAGACAGACACAGTGGAAGGAGGAGGAGGAGATGGGGAAGGAAGGAGGAGGAGGAAGAGGGAGGGAGAGAAGTAAAGAAGGAGAACGGGCAAGGGGAAACCCGTTTAACAGAATTTTTAATTTTTTTTCAATAGGAATTTGAGCCTCTTCCCAGTGTGCCTGAGGCACCCGATTCAACAGCACTGCCAGCAGATCACGTCTCTTTTAAACATTTTTGGGATAAGAAAATTAAAGTCAATGCCACCTAAAAAAATGAGTAAACAGGTCTGAGGGTCTGAAAATTTGGAAAACTTATCTTGTAATCACGTGTAGAAGGGGTCCGGGATGAGGTACGGACTGGCACGTGTCTTCAATTTCCTTTTATAATCCCCTGTGAACCGTGTGTGCTCAGATCTCCCAGTCCCTACAGGAATTTCCTCCAAGGTCTCTGAAAAGAGAATCTGGTCCTTTCAGATGTCTTTGCTTCAACTGGAAATGTGTGGCTCCCTTCCTCCATACTGATAAATCACAGGCCTGGCTATTATTTATTAGCTTTATTTCTAAAAACAGCCCGTGCCTGTGCTTTAGGGCCATGAGCCACCATAAATAATGGGCATTTCCAATAAACAACCCAGATCCACTTGATAGGCCACTAAATCAGCAGGGTGACCCCATCCAGAGAAGCTCTGAGCCATGGTGTGTGCCTGCGGGCCTGCTGGGGAAGGGGTCTCAGGGAGCACCTGGCGGTGAGGGCGGGGGGAGCGCCACGCCTGGAGCTCATTTGACTTCCGGACCCCTTTCAACAGCCAACACGGGGAGCCTCGCCGATCCGTGACAGACTACGCGGCTGGGGAAATGGAACGAGCAGCCCCATACTCAACTTGGGAACGTGCAGACCTGACACCTACAGGTCAGGAAGGGCAGTCTGCGTTTCAGGCCACTGAGCAGGACACCCTCACAAGACACAGGTCTCTGGAGAGGACACGGTCCAGCCTGTGCCTCATGCAACTCCAGGTGAGGTGTCTTTAGACTCCATCACTATGTGAGTATAAGGGGGGGGACGGTGAGCTGGAGAGAGTGTGGGAAGGTGGACAGGCAACCCCTCGTCCTTCATGTGCCCCTGACCTCCACCCCCCCCCAGGAAGCACCCCCAGGCTGATTCGAGGCCATCTGGAAGTTTCACCTGATCCCGACCCATGGGAGAAGATCCCCAGCAGAGGGCAGAGTCCACGTGGGGCCAGAAAGGACAGTCAGGGAGGGGTCCTGTGCGGAGCCATTGCCACTCCACCCCCTTTCGTCTAAGTGTTAAACCTCTGTGGCATCCTGTCATGAAAAAATATGAGTGCAAATGACCCAGCTGTAAACTGCCTTGGAAAATAATTAGTATGAAAGCCCAGCTTTGTCCCACGGGGCCAGCTTAGGACTCAAAGTCCCCGGAGCTCCATCCCAATCATATGGAAGCAGCACGGTCAGCAAGAGGACGCCAGCTGCAGAATCTGGATCTTGGAAAAGCAGCTCCTCCTGACTGGCATCCCCAACAGCCCAGCCGGCAAATGCGTAACGATGGCAGCGAGACAGAATGAGGAGATGCCCACGTGGATGTCTCCACCAGTGCCAGCCCTGACGCCGCCCTGGGCAGAAGCAGGGACCTGTGTGGCTGAGTCCAGGAGCAAAGGTGCCTGCTCCTCCTGTTGCCTGTCCCCAAGCAGATCAGGCCTTTGCAAATAGCAGTGTTTTCTGACAGCCCGACCATCTGGTCTTTCTTCCATTTGCACAAGGGGTGGGGTGTGGAGGGACTGTCTGAGCCCCCAGTCTGTTGCTGTTGCCTTGGCTGTACCATGGGGCAGGACTCACCCTAGAAAATCCAGCCAGATGGGAAATTCTGTGGCCAGCACATCGACTAAGGGAGCTGAGAGCACCTGAGCTGAGATCTGGGATGGTGTGCGTGGCATACTCCTGCACCCTGGGGAGCTGCTTAGCATGGGGGGCCACTCCCTTAGAGTCAGGAAGGTAACTCTTATCCCCAGACAAAGGAACAGGAGACCTACTATGCTGGCTAGCAGCTTAGCCCAATGTGACAATGTCCCTAGGGCATCTCCTTTTATGGAAAAGGGGACCTAAACAGGAAGGGTGCACCTGGAGAGAGACTGAGAGAGAGAGAGAGAGAGAGAGAGAGAGAGAGAGAGAGAGAGAGAGAACATGCCAGGATGACACTCAAATTTAGGTGTGAGCATTTGGGTGGTTGGTGGAAAGAATGGTTGAAAGGAAACAGGTTTGGAGGAAAAATTAAGAGCTCACAGTTGGGCACACTGAGTGCTTGGGCTCCTGTGTTTCTGTCCCCTGAGTCACGGCCCAAGGCAGGGGAGCATTATGTGAATCGAGAACTTTCCTTCAAAGCACCCGTGGACCAGCTTTGAGGAATCAGAACCTCGAGCAAGTCAAAGCCTCAAAGTGGAGAGTGGACTGGGCGATTCCTAAGCCCTTCCTGCCTCCAGTCCCCTGTGTCCCGTACAGCATCCACAGGCTGTGACACAGTGGAGGGAGATCCTGGGCTGGAAATCAAAAGACTCTTCCATCCGAGAGTCCCCAGACAGGTGAATTCATTTTCCCAAGCCTCGATGTCTAATTCCTAAAACCGCACCTTCCCTTATCATCTGGGGTGAAGAGCAGGGAAATGAAGCACGGCAAGCTCCACGCACAGCGTGAGGGCTCCGACGTTTGCTCGCATTGCTGCAGCGTGGCAAGGTACCGCCATCTGAGATTTGCACGTTTGTTTCCACGTCTTTAGTGAAGGGGAGGCCAGCAAGTTAGCTGAAAATCCCTGACAGAGTCCTTTTGGAAGGTCAGAGGTGAGCACTTTGGCATCACTTGCAGTGGTGGGGTCCCCTAGAGTCACTGAGAGTCGCCTCCTTCCGAAGGGAGGTGAGACAGTCTCATCAGATCTGCTGTGTTTCGAAGGTGTAAGAAGACAAGCTCAGCGCTCCTAGGGTGGGTTTCCTGGGAGGGGAGGGTGCCCTCGGCTCTGTGTGTTGGAGAGCACCCTGCAGACGCAGGTGGAGGTGCTTCTGTGTCCTGCAAGCAGGGACCCTGATGCTGCAGCCCCCCCACGGAGCCCACCCCCCGAAGGAGAAGAGTGTCCTCCCCTGAGAAGCTCATGCTGTCCAGGCCTGCAGCAGGGAGTGGCCAGCTCAGCAGCGCTCCAGCCTCTCTTGTCGGGTGGGACGGGGCTGGTATCCAATGACAGTGTGGTGTAGCAGTGAGACTCCAGGGCGCGAGAGGCTGGTCCTACCCCCGTTTCAGTGTGGATGTTGACCCGAACCCCACCGCTACTCAGGATTGCAACAGGAAACAGGACTGACCTCAGCTGGTTCAAAGGAAACAAACCTAAGGAAGACCCTACTGACAGCAACACAGGAACAAGGAGAGGAAATGGCACGTCTGAAGCCCACGAAGGACCAGGAAGGAGGACTTATCCTGCAGGAGCTGTCATTATGAAGGGCTGCGTTTGCCAGTAGGCGGGCGAAGCAGGGAAGGGACACCCCAACCCCCCAGTCAGGCGGAGAAGGCATCTGGGGAGAAGAGGTGCAAACAGAGAATCCATCTCAACCCCTTCCCTTCTCTCTGGACGGTGCAAGTCCCCGATTCTCGGAGAAGTCCGAGGGGAGGGGCATCTGTGGAACTCCTTGCCGACAGCAGAGACGAGGGCTCCGGCGATTCAGCAGAGAAGCGAAAGCGATGTGTTCGTGGCCATAGCTCATGTACGGAAGGAATTCTTACCAGTTACACTGAACTGTGAAAAGCACAATAGCAGTATTACTGACAACAGTTTCATATAACGGGTAGGAACTCTCCGCACGCTTGGGCTATAACCATAATCACATCTTTTTATTAATGGTAACAGCCCCCACCATCTCTCTCCTTCCCAGACGACATTTAGAATAATTTAAGCCAACAGCACGCAGGGGGCCCTCCCACAGGGGTGGAATCACTCGGGCCACACCCTTCCCAGGCCTGCACATGGGCAGCTGAGGCCACCCAGCGAGTCAGGGGCTGGGGGCACAGTGGGGAAGGAATACACCCCAGCAGACCCCACTCTAAGGCCAGATTTCAACTCACCAGCACTGTGGTCTCCCCCCAGGAAGGCGAAGGCCCCGCTCCCCTCTCCAGCCCACGCCTGGCCTGGCCCGGCCATGTGTCCTGGCTCTGGGCGTCTGTCCCTGAGCAGGCTGTGCTGTGTGAGCAGACGCCCCTCATCCCAGGGCACTGAGCCCAACAAAGCCAACACTTTCACCCTGCACTCTAAAAACACACATCGCCACGTTTAGAAAATTAGCTCCATCCATATACATCCAAAATGTTCTCCTTTAAGGAGCTTTTGGTGGTCCGGCAGCCATGTGTGTCTTTGGTAAAGATTCCCCCTCCCTTTCCCGTTCTTCCTACTCTTCTCTCCTTAGTAGTGACACACTGCTCTTGGCGGAGGGCAGCCTGGAATAGGTTTAGACTGAAGGCGTCTTGGTGGCATTTCCATTTTTTAAAAATTTCTTTCTTTTTTTAAAACTTAATAAAACATGCAGGACCCCAAAGTCTGAGAGTCTTTCATGCCTGTGAGCCTGTGAAACAGGGGACTGTCCTCGGAGCTTGCTCCTCTGCAGTCCTCCCCGCCGGGGCATCCGAGCCCTGAGCTGTCCCTGCTCCCGGAGACCCCCCACCACTAGTCATTCACATGTCTGGTGCATGCATTTTAAACCTTCTGGAGCCTCGAGTATGTTTTCTTTTGCTTTCCCAACAAATTTAAACTTTCCTGGGGAACAAGGACAGCCCCATATTACAAGGCAGCAGAGCATCGGTCTCTGCAAGGACACAGGCCAGATTCACTTCTTATGAGCTCTACGACCACACGCCTGTTATTTACCCCTTTGTGTCTCAGTCTCCTCATCTCTAAAATGGGGGTGTTAAGATTACCTACCCACTGGGGCTGTTTTGAGGATTATATACACGGATACATGTAAAGAGCTTAGAACAGTGTGCAGTACAGGGTGAGCAGGCGTGCATACATGCACACTCACACACCCCTATGCATTGTATGCCCTGGTCAAGTTTCTAAACCTCCTCACCCTTCTCATGAGTAAAAGAAGGAAATGACCAATTCCCAGCCTTACTGTGAAAACCATGTGGGACAAAGTACGCCACCCAGTGCCTGGTACGTGGCAGGCACCCAGTAAAGCTCAGGTCCTTTTCTCTATCCCCTCTTCCGTCCGGGTCCTGGCCCCACTGCAGGAGCATGGGGCAGCGACGCTCAGGAGTGAGCGATCAGTCATGTTAAGCAGCGCACAAGCACAGCCATTTCCATAAGCACTGGTGACTTTGATCTGACTCAATCATGTTTCTCAGTACCTACAAGGAGCCCAACCCTGTGACTTGGAGAGTGCCAAGGGGAGGAAGAATGAAGTGCGCAGCTCCACACCCCACCCCGGCACTCTGCACAGAGTTTCGAAAGGGGAGGACAGGCAGGAAGACGAGGGGGCAGAGCTGGCACTGGAGAGCAGGCCTATGAAGGCAGGCCGATGGCATCTGATCACTCAGCTTGGAGGCCTGTGGTCAGGCCCACCTCTGACCAGAGGAATCCCCGAAGCCGGAGTACAGATGGGCCCCTTCCCAGGCCACGCCTGACCCATGCCTGTGTCAGCTATAATAAGAGCTACAGTTTTCAGCAGCACTAGGCGTCCCGGTCCCAGGTGAGCGGGCTCAGGGCACAGCACACCTCTAGGAGGAAGCACGCCTCGAGCTGGGCGGCTCAGTTACCCGTCTCCTTGCCTCGTGCCCGAGCCTCGCACCTGCCAGAGCCCTGTCCTGTTTGCCTGGGTGTCAGGGTCCCAGTGACCTGCCCAGCTTTTGCTTACTTCCTCCCGCAGGACCTGGAACACCCCCCGTGACCCCTCCTGGAATGAACAGACCTCATCTCACCCATTCAATGGACCCCTCACCCCTGACACACACTCCGGTTACTGATGCTGGCTGCGCCTGCTACACACTCTGCGTACGGGGCCTTGGCTGGCCAGGCTCCCCCTCGGCCAACGCTCCAAAGTTTCATCCATTTCCCTAGAAGCCCCACTCCCACCAGCCGGGGCTCAGCCCTGTCCTGCTTCACCAGTGCTGTGTCACTTCCAGATTCCAGTATGTCCTGCACCCATGCCCACTACTGTAGCTGTTATGGCAGTCAGGGAGACAACCGCTGTTTTTATCTACCACTGCTAAGCTGATCACTCTCAAGGCACTTAACAAATGTTGCCTTTTGTCATAACTGTTTGTAGTAAGAATGTACTTCAGATAGGCCCGACGTCTGGGCCTACTGAGGAAGACCTAGGAAATTGGTCTCCCATCACCCAGCTTCGCAGGAGCACTTGGGGACTTGCCGGGGTTGTTTACACCAGCTGTTTGCACCTGGTGAGCCCAGCGCATAGTTGCAGCCTCCTCAACTATCAGGCAATCTGGGGCAGGAAGCCAGACGGGTATTAAACCCAGCGTGAGAATAGCGAAGGAAGTCCCTGAGCCTGGCAGACTTCTCATTCTGTTAGGTGGCTTTATCCATGGCTTTGTGTCCCTGTGGACGCCTGGGAGAGCCCTGAAACCATACCTCTGCCATGGATATACTGGTCCCCTCCCACTCTGCGGGGCCATCTCTGCTAGTGTGGGCATTTTCTGCCATTAAGGATCTTCAAGTCCTCTGATAGCCTTCTTGCATCTTTAGTCATCGTGTTCTATCATGACAACTTTGCACTTGCCTTATTTATCTCACTATTTCCTCAAATCCTTTTGTAGGCAGGCGGAGTTGAAATAATGAGCACATAAATGCTCATTGTAGCCTTTACCGTGGCTTAAAGGATATCTAGCCTATGGCCACTCCTTGAAATATTTATTTTTGAACACATGATTGGAGAGAGAGATGCATTTCACCAATAGTTGCACCAACAAATACATGCTAAGATCTACCACGGGCCAGGTACTGTGTAGGAGATAAAAATAAATGAAAGAAAGAGTCGCTTTTCTCAGGGGCCTTGCAGCCTGGTTGGACCTTTCCTGCTCCTGGAATGTCATGTGCTTCCATGTATTTTCAAAGTTCTTCATAATCTGGCTGGTCCTAGCCAGTAAGCTGTGAGCAGAAGGGGTAAATACACATCCAGACTGAAGCATTTGATAGCCCCTATAGATCCTCGACTCTTTCCCTGACATGGTGCCCATGACGGCCTCTGTCAGTCTGTGTCCTTGAGCAACTGTGTGCAGCAGAGACCCCTGCCTGGTCACACTAGGTATGTAGGCCGGGCAAGAACACACAGACACCTTTATGTTACACAGCCGAGACTTTAAGATGCATTGATTACACTGATTAGCAGAGCCTGGTCTATTCTAATACTGGGAGCACACACAAGTGCAGGCACTAAGATCCACAGCGCGTGATCAACACGCAACAAGCAGTGTAGACAATATGCTCCCAGCTTACGCTTTGCCTGTAGCCTTTGCCTTTGCTGTTCCGCCTTCCTGGAGCTCTCCCTGCAGACCTTTGTGCGGCTGCTCTCTCCTGCCACTCAGGTCTCAGCTGTAAGTCTTTGCCTCTGTAGGCCTCTCCTGACCACGGATCCAAAGTGCACAGCCCCAAACCAGCGTCTATCCCATCACATCTGCCTCGCACCCTGTGAATTTTCCCTGCTCACTGTCCCTCTTTCCCTTACGACGAGAGCAGGGACCTTGTCGCTTGTTACTGCTGCATTCCTGGAACTGTGCTTGGCTCAGAGTAGGAAGTCCGTACCCAGCTGATGGATGGCCCAGCGAATGAAGGATCTGTGCCAGATGAGTTCAGAAGTGAGAGGAAAATCCCTGAGGGCCGAGAGGCCAGCAAAGGATCCACAGAGGGCTGCGGAGGGTCATGATCACAGTTACAGCAGCATGAGCAAGGCACAGGGTGGGGATACACAGGGCGGGCTGGGGTGACAGTGAGTTGAGTGGGCCAGTTGGAGTGGAGGAGCACGGGGGAAGAAGGCGGTTGAGGGTCTCAATGGCTAGTCTACAACTGGCCCAGGGCAGAGGGAAGCTTTTGGAGGGGGCTGACTGGGAGTCAGGCCTGCAAACCCTGTTGGAGAAAGGTTGGCTGGATGGGGATTTCCGAGATAGAGGGCCCTAGAAAGTGGTGAGGACAACAGCACAGGCCTTAGGCTGTGAAAACAGTCCAGACGGGTGTGGCGATCTGTAGAAAGCTCCCTGCTGCCCAGAGCCACAGCGTCAGGGAGTGAGAAGAAGGAGCCAGGTCTAGAACTCCGAGGTTCTCAAATGCAGTGGTTCTTCCACCACACGCGAGCACCTCTGTGAGCCCTCAGGGAATACCCAGTCTAAGACAGACGAGAGCAACAACCCAGGACGATGCCCACGTGCTTTCCTGATGGAGACCCCAAACAGCTCTTCAAGACAGGCTGCAAGAAACTTACATCAAAGTAGCACAAAATACGTTCACATTTGACAGGTAGAATCTGAATTTGAATCTTTGTAAAATGAGGATATAATACTTCCCTTGCTGGCCACACATAGTTTTTGTGAAGACAAGATGGGATTAAACAATTTTTTTAAGTTAAAAAACACTTTATGAGCATCACTGTCACAGAGGACAAAATGTACTTGCTAGAATGTCACCTCCTTCCCAGTGCACCAACTTTCTCACAAGCACTGGGCACGGGTCTAACCCCGGAGTGGCGGGTTGTCTGGGCCAAGGGAGGGTTGCTAGAAATGGCGCATCGCCCTGTTCCGCGGCTTCCCCCTGTGGAAACCAATTCATGGCGCATTTGTTTATGGCCTTAACCAAGAGTTTAAGGCCCCACCTTGCACGTGGGAAGTACTCACTGTACTCACTAAATACTCGTTCATGAGTTTTTGACTGTCGGTCACTCTACTTATCTTCCATCTTTACTACTACCTGAAGCTGTATGAAAAAGTGAAATACAGTAAAATAAAGTAACACAAATGGGCAGCATGAAGAAATTTCTACATCATCACTGACTTCCTCTTCCTCTTTTCCCTACTTCCTGTCTTCCTGCCCACACTGTCAATAAGGTCCTTCACATGAGACGGCTATCCGCCTCTCCCCGCTCCATGCGTCCTATTTCCCTGAGTACGTTTGCAAGTGTGCAGCTCCCCTCCTGCCACGCTCTTCACAAAACCCTCTGTGGTGTCAGGGAGGGGACATCTGTCTCCACTCCTGGTTCCTCCATCCCACCTCACGCATCTCTCCTCTTCGGTGAAAGAGGGGGAATAGCTCATCTTATGGGTCAGTCTGGGCAAGGTCGCCGGCAGCCCTCGCCCACCCCTTCCTCTGCCCTTCCTGGGGGAGCAGCGGCCACAGCAGGCAGGTGATCTGTGCTCCTTCGAGTCCTAAGTCCCCCGCACCAGCAGAGAATGTCTGTTGGGCTCTCCTGCTAAGCCGCTTCCTCCAATGTAGCCGTTTTCCACTTTGTAGCTGGTATCTTGGCTTTTGTCTACTCTGCCTTTGTCTTATCACTCAGCTGGTCCAGGAGGCAGGCCAGGAAGATGGTTTCCCACTACACTGTGCCCTGGACCATGGGGCAGCTGCTACGCTGGGCTCCTCTGGCATCTTGGACATGCTTTGTGTTTTCTTCCTCCCATATGCCAAGCTTCTGCTGCACTGGCATCTAACCTCACCAAAATTCTGCCCACCCATCCCCATGGTTCATGTGCCACTGCTCTGTGTGCCTTTTCTGACCCCAAGGGGTCCGACATCACCCTTCAGTACTGTATTTCTCATTTGGTGTCTTTTGCAGGAAACTTCTCCCCCTCTCGCCCACTCCCTCCTCCCTACACCCGTGCCTGTCTGACTGCCACTTGTCCCTGAGCTCTCCAGTAGATGACACTACCTACTGCCACCAAAGCCTCCCCTGGGTCCCCAGAGTGTTGGATGCTCCTCCCAAGCACTTCCATAGACTCACGGATATCATTAAATGCACTGAATCAACATTCTCCACTTATTTTCCTCAAGAAGATTATGAAGAAACACAGATGACACTTATGCACAAGGCTGAGGACAGCAGAGCCGTCTCTCAGATGGCGAATTGCCCATATCGACACGGAAGTTGAAAGTGAGTGCCCACCACGCGTAGCGCCGCAGTAGAAGCCACTCTGGGGAAAGGCACGGACGGAGTAAGTTTCGGGAATTCTCCAGTTCTCATGGAAAGGCCTCGTGAGGAGGCAGTTGCCCTATCAAGGGTCTGGCTTCTAATCAGTCAGGGAGGTAAAGGCACCATCCACACCGTCAATTCAGCTCCCCTATAAGAAGGGGACTGGGACTCCCTGTCCCTAGAGTCCAAGAGGGAGCTCCCTAAATTCAAATGGGGAGGGGATGCCTTCAGGCCACCCAGGGTAAATACAATGGGGAGAGGGTCTCAGCTCTCAGCTCTCCCCCACCTAACAAGCGGCTGCCCAGTGCCAGAATGTGGCGCTCAGACAACAGCAGGCTGTGGCTCAAATGACACGTCTGAATATTGAGGCCACTGCATTTTTCTCACTGGCTTGAGGCTTGGGAAGTCTGATATGCCTCTTTGAAGTTTGCTCAGTGCCTGGGGAATGTGTGGATTTTCTGGGGCCTCTGACAATACAGGGATAGATAAGACCCTCTTGGGCTCAAGTATCAAGGGGCTTTCTATAACTTTCTAAAGGCTGCTGGGAAAATGAGGAGAGCTAAAGCCCTGCAATTCTCAACAGGAAGTGTTGAGTCTGCCTTGCCTCTAGATTAGGCTAAAAAGAATAGACTCCATGGGCGATTCCTAGGGGACGGTGCGTGCCTATCACATGAGGCTCTCGTGGATCAGAGGACTATGGTGGAGAGTGGTACAGGAAGGATCCCTGCCTTTAGGGGAGCGCTCTGGCAGGCCCCACAAGTGCATGGGCATTGAGCTTCCTCATTCCTCCAACTGAAACGCACTGCACAACACATCCTGCTCCTGTCCCTTTTGTTCATTTTGGGTCATTATCACCAAAAACCTTGCACACACTGAATTGACCATGTTTAACGGGCCCTAGGACAACCTCAGGAGTCCATGGCACAGTACCGATTTTGGTGAGCCAGTTGGCCACGGCACCGTAGATCTCATCCAGGATGAGGATGACCACAAGGTTGATGATGACCGCCGTTGCTGTCACTGTGACCCGGACATTGGAGCGTGTGGCCTTGTTGAGAGACAGAGCAGCTGCAGTTGTGATCCGATACACAATCACCCCAAAGACAATGGAGAATGTCAAGGCAATCTGTTCAGGGAAAACAGAAAGAAGGACACGTCAGCGGGCAATTATTGAGCCACTACTATTTGCTCAACCAACAGCACTATTTGCTGCTATCAGATATTATTAATCTGAAATTTCTTGGTGGACAAAAAGGAAACTGCAAACCCATCAAACTCAGGCAGAATCCCGAGTATGGGCGCATTTTCTAGGGAAGCGTGTCTTTAGCTTTCATCAGATTTCAAGCACTTTATAACACACACACACACACACACACACACATACACAAGAATGAAAACGCTGGACACTAGAGTGTGCGGCACACATGACATGATTTCTTTCACTAGAGAGCTTTCAATCTGCTATGGAGATAAGATGAACTCCTTTTAAACCACGGTAAATAGCACCTGAGGAGGCGCTGAGCGCTAGGGGAGAAGAATAGCTGCTGAGGGAATCCGGAGTGCGGAGGAGCAGGCAGATCGGGAGGTCGGGGAATAGTCTGTGGAGGAAGCGGGCTTTAAACTGGACCTTCCATGAGAGCACATGGGAGCACTGAAGATGTTTGAGCTGGGAAGCGATGGGTGGAGGCTTGATGGGTGGAGGCAGAAAGGTTGTCCAAAGGAAAAAGAAAGGGAGATAAACCAGGAGATAAAACTCAGGATGAGCAAAATATCACTATAAGATTTCTCTACCAGGTGACTGTAAATGGAGGACTCAGGTTTCTCACGTAGTGCAGAAATCTCTTGCTGCTGTGGTTTACCAGCCACTTGACCTCTAAGGGCCCCCCCATTTCCTCTTTATAGAACCTAAGAATAATAAGGGACTCTCCTGGACCTAGATCTGCCTGACAGCCCCACTCCTTTTCCATGTCCCCACTTCCCCTCCGCTCCCCATCACAACCAAGGGAGGGCCGTTCCCAGGAAGCACCGGACGTTATGAGAAGACAGCGCCCTGAGCGCGCCTCTCAGAGAGGGCAGCAGGGGGGAGGCAGCTGCTAGGTGCACGTCCTGCTCAGAGCAAATTCTAGTTTGCTTCAGTCAAGAAAAGTCTTCTTTCTTCGGACTCTCTCTGCAAAGGAGGCTGTTTAGGACCTGTCTTCTCTGGGCGGCAGAGGACAGGGGCGCTGGCTATGAAGGTCTAAATGCAAAATACGAGGAGAGAAAAGGGCAGGTGGAAGGCTGCCCTGAACACATAAACTGCAGTGGACTACACATTCTGGAGTGGAGGGAAGGAGGGGGAGAGAAGGGGAAGAGATGAGAAGGGAGGGGAGGGAGCTCTGGCTTGGGCAGTGCTTTGCAAACAGTGTGAATGACACTCAGGTGGGTTGCCAATGGGTTGCAGATGTGTCTGGGGGATGCCCCAGGGGCAGGGAGGCATGGGGTCCGCCAGTGACAGACTCAGCTCCTTATCCCCGTGTGCTTCAGAAGTGCCAATAATTGCCCCACGGGCTGTGGTGTGACTAGGAAGGCAGGAAGGTGGCTTTCTCTGGGAGGGGGGAAGGTTACGTGGTGGGGGGGCAGTGCAGAGGGGTGGAGAAGAGGTTAGATGGGAAAAACACTCCATGGGAGGCAGAGGAGAGGCGGAGAGAGGCAGAAACACCAGCCACCAGCGTGCAGGACTAACGAGGGGCGGGTGGACGGCTACCATGTAAGTGGGAAACCTGGACATGACATCACCGCCTCCAACAAGGTAGACATTTTCACTTCCCGTTCCTCTGGGATTGTCACCGCCAGACAGTAAGGGCCTGGAAAATGTGGTGTGAGATTCTTTTCCCCCAAAATCACTTTTGCAGTGAAGACGAAGTATCAATGAGGTGGAGGGGAGCAGGGGATTGGGAAGAGAGAGAGACAGAGAGAGAGAGAGTGTGTGTGTGTGTTTGGGGTTGGGGTTGGGGTTAGGGAAAGGACTAGGGTGAAAAAAACAATGGCAAAAATATCCTTTGCTTCAAGGTCTTGGGGGAGGGGTACAGAAGAAGAATTTGAGGGGGAGATCAACTTATGTCCTTCTCGAAGAGGCACAGCTGCCAAACTGGGGAAGGAAGAGCACCCTTCCTTGCTACCCAAAGCGTGGTCCATGGACTGGCTGCATCGGCTGGAGCTTGAGAGAAATGCAGAATCCCACACACAGCTCTGGACCGCCCAGATTCCTGTTCAAAGTCAAGAAGCACTTCTCCCCTCACGTGAAGCGCTCCTTCCCCCCTCCCTTCCTCCTCATTCCACCCTGGCACACCCGCTGCAGCCCTCCAATTCTGGTTTTCATGGGCTCACGTCCCTGGTCCTGATTTCCTATCCCACTCTGGAAGTCGGGTTCTGAGGCTCTCCTTTGATGCTTCCCACAGCATCTCAAAAGTCACAGAGCTTCCAAGCTACAAGAGCTCAAGAGCACAAACCCAGCTGTGTGACCACTTTGCAGACAAAGAAACAAGCATGGAAAAGTGAAGTGATTTGCTCAAGGCCACAGGACTACAACCTTGTGGAATGCAATCCTAGTCTCTTGGGTCATGGTAGGAATTAAAGAATTTTAGTATTTGGAAACTATCCACATACAGCCTTTGGTCTCGTATATAAAGAAACCAAGGCCCAAGAGGCAACAATCTGATTGGCCCCAGGTCTGGGGGATACACGGCAGAGCTGAGACGTTAACGGGAGTAACATCCGTGACAGCTGACCCACTCATGCCTTTTCGGTGTCGTCATTCAGTGTGTGTCTTCACCAGCACGAGTCCTTTTTCACAACCATTAAGACTTGCCTTTTATAGATGAGACTAAGTGATAATCCAGGACGTGAAGCCTGCTCTGTGGTTTCAAAGTCTACAGTCGCATCCTGACATTAGAACCCAGGTCTTCTGGCACTAAATCCAGCACTGTTTCCACCACTTGTGGCTGCATTATTGATTTTGCTTATGAAGTTCGACAAATATCTTCTGGCCACTTACTGTGCAAACCACCACACCGGGCATATTCCATGTTTGTGATCAGTCTCCTCCAGCTAGGCCAAGGGGATTGGTCCTGTGCCAGAGTCTATGCCTCATGCCGCTTCACAGAGGTACTTGGGCATGGGACCCCTTTGGTAAAGAGTTGCTGGTCCCCACTCTAGGGGATGGAGCTGCCCTGCTCATGGTCACCTATTATAATTCCTGTTGCTTTTGGTGTTTTAATCCCACAACTTTACTTCTGGGGCATAAGCAGATTCAATGCAAGCTGAGCTACGGAGTCCAGAGTCCCATCTGACACTAGGAGAGAGACGGGGAGGAGAGGTGGCCTGTCCCCACCCTCCATGACGTGCATGCTGAGGCAGAGCTGAGACAAGCGTTGCATGACTACAACAAGGATACGAGGAGCCTCGTCACAGCTGGACAGAATCACAGGCCTCGGCTCACGAGCTTCTGCTACGCTCTGAGCAGAGAGCAGGGAGGTTAGTCAGGAAAAGGCTTTGGAGCAAAGAACAGGAGAAGGAAGCATTTTCCAGAAAAGGGAGGAGAAACCAGTAGAAATGTGCAAAGTAGAGACCACCTCTGCTGATCCAGTGGGACAGTGCCCAGCCTAGGGCATGGCACACACTAGTAGTTCAAGTATAAAAATACACACAGCACACGCATACATACGCACACATAGACACGCCAACGACTTCGTCCTTGACATAATATGCTGTCGCTGACATCCACTTAATTCATCCGCCCATTCAGTCATTCACCAAACGTGCCTTGATCAGGTCCTTTGTGCCAGTCACAGTTCTAGGTGTCAGGGATATGACAGGAAGTACAGCCTTCTGAAGTTGATCTTCCAGTGGGAAAAGACAGATAATAAACTACTAAAGAGGTAAATACACAGCATCTCTGGCGTGATAAATGCTTCGGAGACAAGTAAGGCAGAACAGGGTGCAGGGATCAGATGCAATTTCAACAGGTGGTCAGGAAAGAAATAGACCAGCAGGTGACCTTTCGGCAAGGATCTGGGGGGGATCTGAGGGAAGGGCGCTTCGGGCAGGGGCTGAGCAAGCGGAGTGGTGGGGCGGGAGTCGGGTGAGCAGAGAGGAGGAGAGGAGTGTTGTGCTGTAAGGATATCGGCTTCTACACCCCGGGAGCCAGGAGGTATTGGAGAGTTTTGAGCAGAGGAGTGACAAGATTGGATTTAGGATTTGCAACCCGGCATGCTGAACATCTGCTGGCGGCAGTGTGCAAACAGGGGCATCAGCGAGGAGGCCAGAACCCAGGCTGCGGAGCAGGGTTTCTGGCGGCGGGCTCCCAGCGTACAAGCGGGCGTGAGCGACCGTCTCAGGCACCAGAAGGAAGCTCAGAAACCCAGATCTAGAGGAAGGATGTTGCCTCCCCAAAGCCCCTCCCTTATAAAGAGAAAGCAAGAGGGTTAATTCAAAGAGGAAAGAAAGTTGAGCTTAACACACGGGGTTGGAGAAGAGAGAGAAAATTCATCTTTGTCCATGCTGACTTCTAATGCACTGAGGTAGATAAAATAACACTTCGTTCTCATCACCCCATGAAAAATATCCCCAACTGACCTTGCAGACTGGCATCCCTAACACCCTTCTCAGGGCCACGGGCCTGGCATCTTCTGCCTAGGTTCAGAGGCAGGGGGTGGCAGAAGGAATGACATGAGAGATACAGCGGGTGTCGCTGGCTCACCCTAATTTCATGACAAAAAAGTATTTCTCATCAGCACCACACTGAGCCCTTCATCTCATGCTCCACTGTGGTTCTAGGGCAATGCCAAGAGCCCCTTGCCTTTAGAAGACTGGGCTTTTTTGAAAAGTGAAAGAAAAAAATGGGGAAAAGTTCATGTCAAATGGGGATTTTTTCAAAAAATCTAATAGGCAGAGAACCATGTAGTTTCTTGTCTAACTGGAATACTTTGAGAGGAAAAAGGAGGTGCTATTAAGCAAGCTTCTCACCTCACGTAGAGTAAGCCCCGCAGCGAGGGTCCTGCCTGCGGGGCTCCCCTCCCGCTCTGGCCACATCCCTCCTGTGCTCCGTCCCCTGGCAGGCTCAGCTCCAGCTGCTGAGCTGCTGCTTGAGGCTCCTCTGCACACTTGGGCCTTTTCCCTTGCTGTTCCCTCTGCCTGGAATGTTCTCCCTAGAATATCCATGTGGCTGGCTCCTTGCTAAAATGCCATGTTCTTAATGAGGACTTCCCTGACCAACCTAGTTAACACATGCTCCTTGCGTATTTTTTATTTTATCATGAACATATAGACAAATCCATTTTACACACACACACACACACACACACACACACACACACACAATTTAATGACTAAAGCAAGCACCAGTACAACCAGACCAACACCGCCAGCAGCTCCGAATGCCCTTCTCCCCAGCAAGACACGACCTCCCACCCCCGCTCCTCCTTTGGATCCAGCCGCTGTGCTGAATTTTGTGCTCATCATTCCCTCGCTTATCCTTCCAGTTTTATTGTTGTGTATATTTTAATTCTATCTTTTTTAACCTTAAGATACATTATCATTATTATTTTCACAATGTTCTTATAGGTTTTCCCACATATTTACCACCTTAATAGCTCTTCATTCCTTCCTAAAACTCTGGTCTTCCATATGGGATCATATCTGAGGTACATTCTTAGAATTTCCTCTAGTGAGAAATTCAGTTGGTAGTACACTCTCAATTTTTGTTTGTCTGTAAATATCTTTATTTTATTCTCATTTCTACATGATATTTTTCTTGAGTACAGTGGTCAGTCTCAGTGTCTCTCCATTGAAGATAATTTGTCTTTTGATTTCTGGCTGCTTTTGAGATTTTTCTTGTGTCTTATATATTCTACAATTCCCCTATGGTGAATCTAGATGTAGATTTCTTTTTACTTTTTCTGTTTGGGTTTCATTGGGACTCTTCAAACTATGGATTGGTGTTCTGCAGCAGATAGTGAAACTTATCAGTCTTTATATTTCATTCATTACGTATTCTCTTTCCTGTCTTACCAGTAGTGCAATTAAACATACGTTAAATCTTCTCACTCTACTTCCATATCTCTAAACCTCTCTTCTGAATTTCCTATATATTACCTTTTTGTGCTGCATTATGGGTAATTTCTTCTAGCTTGTACTGCAGTTCACAAATTCTCTTTTTAGCTGTGTCTAATGTGTTGTTAAACCTATCCATGGTTACATATATAATTTTTCATTTCTAGCAGAATTTTTGGTTAGTTTTCAAATCTTCTAGGTAATTTTTAAAATAGTTTCTTATTCCTTAAGTTGGTGTTTTAACGTGAGACTAATATTTTCAATATCTTTAGTCTTTCTTGTCTATTCTTACCGGATCTTTCACATGGTGCTTTAACTTCTTTAGTAGTTGCTTGTATTCAATGGTGTTCTCTTCCTTACCCTTGAAAAATTCCTTTGGGAGATCCTGGCATAAACATGCTTTTCTACAGAAAGAGCTTGTGTTTGCTTCTGCCAGGCACCTGGGAACACTAATGGTCCTGGCCACGTTCACAGCCTGAGGTTCTCTGGTCCTCTGTGTGGTGTCCCTGAAAGCTGCAATGGGGACTGCCCATGGTCACTTCTTAGGGACAGAGCCTTGTTTCCCCTTTTGACTCTTTTCTGTTTAGAACCAGAATGATTTTCTCTGTAGTACTGTAAGTGGGGAAAGGTGGTTTAAGTTCTGTTTCATCTTTTCTCTGAGAGGATAAGAGTTCTGATTTAATGTGGTGAAGACTTCTGGTTAGAATCCCCACTTTGAGCCAACCACGGTCCCTGATTTCACTCCTCCTAGCTCCCACAAAACCACCAAAACCAAAGCTAAATGTGCCTGGATGAGAAAATGTCCTAAAGGTAAAGCAGCACTGGCACCCAGCTATTTGATTCCTTGGTTCCCACTTTCCTTTAGATTTTAGCCTAATATTACTTACTATCCTGTAGCCCTTTGAGGCTTTGAGAAGATTGAAAAATATATTCATCCTAAATTTTTTAATTTTGGAAAAATGGGATACTACAAATATCCTAACCTACCATTACTGAAGATAGAAGTCTATTTTACTTACTTATTTTCTTATTTGTTTACATATTTGTTGTCTGTAAATTTTTTGAGAGGGATTATTTTGTTTTCTTTTCTGTAGTATCCCCATTGCCTAAGAATAGTGTCAAGTACATAGTTTCACTCATTAAATATTTCTTGAATGAATGAACTCTTAGACAATAATATGCACCATGTGAGATGTTTTGAAGTGCTAAATTAAACTTTATATCATTAAAGTTTAACAAACTGCAACTCACTATATATCCTTGAATGAATTCTACATGCCTTGCACTTGCACTTGTTAAGCAATGAGAAGAAAACAAATTTAGACTTCTAAGCTTTGGCAAAGCACCCATCAGCTCTGCACTTCATCTGCAAAAGGAAGAGTTGAATTAGATGGTGCCTAAGTTTCCTTCGTCTTTTAAATTTCTGAAACAAGGACATGATTTCTGTCCTAAGGGATACCAATGGCAATAATGATGGCAACAGTAACTTTAGACCAGGATCAGAGTTACGCTGGCCAGTAGGTCCAGCAAATTATGATGATTTCAGTTCCAATTTTTGGAAAAAGTAATCCCTCTTCCATCCTGCCATTGATGGATAGTCCTACTTAGACGTGCTCTGAGTGTAAGTGCACACTCTCCTTTGTAAAAGAGAACCTCCAATCTCAAATACAGCAAGGAATATTTCCATAAAGTGAGACAGATGTGTTAATGATCCAAACTTAGTCCTCTGATTTTCACTTTCCTTCCAGCTTCAGCTACTATGGTCTCAGCCATCCTGGCTCCCAAGAACGACCTGCTACCATTTTATTGATCTGACTCAAATACGAATCACAGGCTCTTGCCTCAGCTTTTCCTGACACAGCTGAGACCATCTGGGTCTTGCAAAAAGGCTCTACCAAAGTGTAATGTAGAGCATAGGGAGATAAACACAGCAGCTACAGGGAAGCTACAGAATCAGACTTACAGCGCCAAGCTGGCTCTCTCCTGCGGCTTCCAGACTTGTGTTCCACAAACCACCAGAGAGAGCCACTCCACAGCTCCAACAAGTGCCGCAACTCAGCAGTCATCTTACCCAGATTCCTTCTCCAAGTTCTCGGTCTGTCTTGAGGAGGAAGGCACAACCCACTCCCTATAAGTTCCACCTTGGCACATGTGTGGTCAATGCCCCACTATTGGGTAGGACCCTGCCCGCGTACAGGACCGTGGCTTCATCCTTCCCAGACTCTCATCATTCCCACAGCATGGTAGAACAAAATACGCACAGCACTCACGCAACAGCATCTACACGCACAAGTCACAGGCAGGTGGTCCCTCCAGGAAATTACCATGAACAAGATGGAGGCAAAGTTCATCAAGTAACCTGGGAAACGATCTCTCCACGTCAGTTTATCTTCGTCATCCTGGGGAGAAACAGGAAAGTAGAGACAGTCAGACGGCACAAATAACAGATATTAATTTGCTCTCAATTTGCATAAATGTATAGGTCATTAATCACCTGTCACTGCACACAGATATTTTCCTAGTCACTGATGCCTTACCCTCCATATCAACAATGACTCTCCCACTTTTGTAATTTCTAGATGAGCTGACATAGCCTGGGAAAGCTGCAGTGAAAAGAGGACAAGATTCGATTTCAGCCTCATATTGGACTGAAGTTCAAGTTCAACCACATGATCTTGAACATGTATCTTAACATTTCTGACTCTCTATTTCTTCGTCTGTAGAATGGGTACAGCAGTGACACTTGTGCTGCCTGCTGCACAGGATGGTTTTGTTTGGTTTGTTTAATGAGAAACGTGAATACGGTAAAGCAAGGAACAAATGACAGATACGACCCAACCACCACAGGACAGCATCCTATAAACAGATCATCCTTTAAATGAAACATCAACCACTGACCTTAGATCCTAATAACTGTACAAATTACCCACCATTTCTGTTCTTTAAAGAGTCTGTATGTGCTATCATTTATTCTCTCCAAAATGACTGTGTTCCCTGACCCCAGTCACACAGACAGACACTTTGAGGCATGGGTTAGGCTGATCCATTCAATCGGTTTGGCCGAGAACCCTACCTTCCTCCCCTTGCAGTGGGCGCAGTCCACCCAGGCGCTGTCCTGGGACAACCACATCACCGGCCACAGCCCCCCTTCAGCACATGCTGGGGAGGAGCGGAGGCCAACAGGTATGAACAGTACACAGTTCTGCCGACTAATTGCTGTAAACCATTCGTCCAGGCACTTGATTTCTCTGAGCTGCCATTCTATAAAATTAGCATTGCCACAGCTGCCCTGCTTACTGCACAAGGTTCTTGGGAAGGACATCCGAAGTCACATGTGTGAAGAAGGCGCCAAGGAAATGGCAAAGCACGCTGCGCCAGTGAGGTAGGAGGCCCCCGCCTTTATGCAAAGAGTCTGAATCAGACCCAGCAAGTGACGCTCCAGGACCCCCACCCCATCTTCCCTTCTCTCCTCACCACTGGTATTTCAGGACACCTGCTTTGGCTCTAGCAACAGTGCCATCTAGCCTTTGAAAGCTCGTACTGTAAGCAAAGGACCTTTTTAGCCTAAAAGACTAAAATACTTTGTGCATCCACAGTGTGCCAGGCACAGTGGGGAGATCGAAGAAAGTCGGTATGATCACTGCCCTGAGGGGCTCACAGGCTAATGAAATACCCACACACCCAAAGGTTTAAAAATCACTGTCGGTTTGGGGGTGAAGGTTACCCTGGGAGTGAGCCCATGGGGACCTGGGGAAAGGAGCAATTCTCGCTGCATGTTTTGAGCTGAGCAGAGTCGAGCTGGCTTAATGTTGATAAATGGTGGTAGAAATGAGAGCTATGGCTGAAGTCATTTTGTAATTAGTACTTTCATTTGTAGATGATGTAAATAAGTGTTACACTCAGGGTTGCATAGACTTAGTGGCATAATTAAGTTCCTGGACTTGTAGTCCGGCAGACGTTCTATCACAGAGTGAGGACCCGGTAACTCAGGTTGTGACCACTCTGAAAGGATGGGAGCATATAAACCTCTTTCTAATGGGACCGGTACAGACCATTCATATTCTTCTCAACTAGGCCAAATGTTCCGAACTAGAAATGCTTTTATTTCCCTCCAGCATCCATTCTCAGTTTCCCTCACACACTAGTGTTTTCCTTTAGGATAACTTTACGGTATTTTTCTTTAAGATGTTGACAAGGAAAACTGAGGATGGGCTGGCGAGTGACAACATTCAGTCGGGGCTCTGAAGAGAAATATGGGGGGATGGAAGGGCTGTTCCTGAGGCCTCCCTAATTACGGTTAAGGTTTTGACGGCTAAGTCTTGGTTCAGTTCCAACACACACGGTCTGAGCAGCTTCCATGGGCCGGGCTCTTGCTAGACACTGAGGACACAGTGAAGACAAGGCTCAGCCCTACCCGGGAGGAGCTCAGAGACCACCAAGGAAACAAGGAAAAGGATTTCAGAGCTACACCTGATTAGGAAGGTGGCATTATTCTTTGCCTAAAAATGAGACATAACTAAAAAGCAACTGAATTGGATGTCTTCTCAAAGCACCTATCTTAAAGAAAAGTACTCATTTTGATGTAGATGTTCTAGTGTTTGCTGAAAAATCGCCCTTTCTCATTTTACATTGATGAGCTCTTTTTTTCTGAAATTATAGCATCCAACACATACACAGCTCTCAGACACTGTGCAAACACAAGAAGGCGAGAGAAACACAAAGATTTCAGACTGTCTGCCAGAGTCACCAGCAAAGACAACAGTGAGTAAAACAGTCTTTACTTATACTACTCTGGCTCTAATAATGGAAGTCCCTTAAAACTCTCTACTCACTGTACATTAAAGATGTGAAGATTTGTAGCAAAATACCATGAACTTAAACACACTCTGCATAAAAGTCACACAACCAGCACAGGAGACAGCAGAAAGAGAAGTTGACTTGGAACCAGAACATCCCAGTTCTGAACTGTTGGCTCTCTAATCCTTATTAGGCGAGCCACCGTGGGAAATTCCCAGAACCTCAGTTTCCTTCTACATAAAATAATTATATTTCTTATCTGTAAAATATGTAACATAGCTATATCTATCACTTCAAATTACCATGAATTTTGAACTAGCCAACCTCGGAGAGGGCAGAGGCAGTACAGGCACACAGAGGGAAGTGCGAACTCTTAGCACGTCCATCTTCCTTTCAAAATGAAGACGACAACATTTTTCCCACCTAAGTAGCTGAGGTTTTGTGTGGATCACGTGAGTGCATGCATGTGAGAGAGCTTTGCAAACTGCAAGGCACCATACAAAAGTAAGATCTAGTCAGCTTCATGATTATATCGGAAGCAAGTGATTAGAAAGTGCTTAGCTAATGTCATCGTTGTTAAGACATGAACCTAGCTTTTGTCCGTGCCTATTTCTTTGTCTCTGCTGTCTGTGTCTGTCCCTGGACGATGGCTCCTAAGTCTGAGTCTGCAAACAGCAAGTGGCACAGTGACATTCACACAAAACCATGCAAGTGCCCTTTTGGCAAACTAAGCATTTGGAAATGAAATCTCTGAAAAGGCAGTAGGTGAGAGTACTACTTAAAAAAATCACTTGGAGAGTAATTTTGAAAAGTGGCAATCATCCTTGAGTTGGTTAGTTTTCTATTTTTAATTAAGGTCTAATTTACATGTAGGAAAATTCACCTTTATTTGTGTGCAGTTCTATAAGTTTTGATAAACATATACATTCATATAACCACAATCAAGATAGGGAATAATCCCATCACTTCCCAATATTCCCCCATGTCCCTTCATAGTCTATCTCCTCCCCAGGCCCCAGAACCTGGCAAGATCAGGTTTATGTCCTAATTTCACCTTTTCCAATGTGTCATGTGAGTGCATTCATACAGTATGCAGGCTGGTGGGTCTGACTTCTGCAACTTAGGGCTGTGCATTTGGGATTCATTCATTTTGTTGCATGATTCAGTAGTTTGTTCCCTTTTCTTGCTGAGTAGTGTTCCATTGCATGGATGTACCACAATCCATTTACTCACTCACTAGTTCAGGGATGTTTGGATTGTTTCCAGTGTTTTGCAATTGTGAATAAAACCACTCTAAGCATTTGTGCACTGGTTTTGGTGTGAACAGGGATTTTCATTTCACTTAGATAAATACCAAGTAGTGGAATTGCTGGGTCACAGGGTAACTATATGTTTGACTTTATGAGAAACTACGAGACTGTTTTTCAAAGTGGCTGCATTGTTTTGCATTTCCATTAGTAACATATAATAGTTCCTTTCTCTCTTTCTTTAAACACATTTTCATCTTAGAATAATTTTACAATTACAGAAAAAGCTTCGTAGATAATTCAGACTGTTCCATGTGCCCTGCATCCAGTTCCCCTGTTACATTAGTGCAGGACATTGCTCACAACCAATGACTCAACATTGTACATGATTATCAACTAAAGTTCACACTTCCTTTATATTTCTTAGTTTTTACCTAATGTCCATTGTCTGTTCCAGCGTCTCCTCTAAGATACCACAGTCTATTTACCCATCCTGTCCCTTCAGCTTACTCTAGACTGTGATAGTTTCTGAGACTTTTCTTGTTGTTGATGACCTTGGCAGTCCTGAGGTGTACTGGTCAAGTATTTTGTAGAACATCTCTCACTATGGGCTTGTCTGAAGTTTTTCTCATGATTAGACTGAAGTTACGGGTGTGGGGGAGGAAGACCACAGAGGTAGGGGCCATTTTCAGCGCATCCTGTCAAGGACACGGCTGCAACATGACCTATCGCTGAAGATAAATGCCTTGATCACCTGGTGGAGGTGGCATTCGTCAGATTTCTCTATTGTAAAGTTTCTCTTTTTCTCCTTTTCATGCTTTCCTCTTAGAAGGAGGTCACAATGCCCACTTGTAAGGGGCATGGAGTTCTACTCCACCTCTTTGAGGGGCAGTATATACATATTCGCCTAGGTTTTTAATCTAGATTTTTGTACTGTGAATTTACTTCAAGCAGGGCTGCAGAGAAGAGATGCTTCATCACACCAAGGTTAAGCCAGTGCAGATTACCCCAGACTCTAAATGAAAGAACGAAGGTGGTAAATGCCAGTGGTCAGTAAGCGTCCGGCCCGGGGTGGAACTGGGTTTGGGCTTCAAAGGAAGCAGGCTGTGGTCCTCTTTCTCTGGGGACGCCTCCAAAGGGAAGGAAGCCAACCTTTGTCATCAGCACTTGCGGTTTCATCAACATCATCTGCTTCACCGCTTCCAGATAATAACAAAAGGGTCAGGAGTAGGGTCAGACTGGTTTCTATTAAAATGTCTGCACACTGACTCTACGTTCTTGCAAATATTTTAGGGGCAGTGTCTCAGAGAGGAAAAAAACAATGGAAAATTATAAGTTCTATGTAATTATGGGCTGTATTGCTCCTGTTTCTGCATAGGAAACATTCATTGAACATCAAACATGTACCGAGCATTGCGCTAGCACCAGGCACTAGGGATGTTAGAAGAACAGGTCTCACACTTTGCCCATAAGGAACACTCGAACTAGCAGAAGAAACTGGGAAAGGTGAACACACATTATGACATGATATGTCACATGCAAAGTGTCATAAAAACACAGAGGAGGGAGTGACTACCAGCTTAGAGGAATAAGTTGGGGCCGGGGTGGGGGGTACTTAAAGATGCGGAGGCATTTTATTTGTGGTTAAAGAATGATAAGAGTTTTCCAGGGATGAAGAAGAGGGAGGAGGGTATTCCAAAGCACTGAGATAGCACAGTACATAGTGCTGCCAAATGGCTCCGTGTTATGAGAGGGGAGGATGTGTGCACGGCAGCACGGTTTCAGGTGCAGAAGAAGGGCAACGCGAATTCCCGACTACCTGCTGACCTACAATGCCTCTCCCTATGACATGCAGAGCCAAACATCAGAACAGCAGGACGCTCTGAGCCGGCAGACAGCGGGTGAGCTAGTGCTAGGCTGGCAGGGGGCTCAGAGAACAACGATCCAGGCCTTCATGTTTCGGATCGGTCCCGAGGGACCAGAGAAGTGATGCTCCATGGTTAGCGACCTGCTGAGTTCCAGAGAAGATCAGCCAGGACCTCTGAGCTTTCTGCTTAGCTGTCGGGAAGGCTAAGGCTGCTGATTCCTTCGTAATGAACGGTTGCTTCTAGTTTTTTAATTCTAAATAATATTTAGAGGCCTTTAAAACATGAATCATGTTTAGCAGCATCACGGATTTATTCTGAGGGTCATAGATATTGAAAGCAGCTGCTTATTTGCATTCGGGTCCATGTGCTGTTAGAGGAGGGAATCCACACGCTGTCTATTGCTTCCAAGCCTGTGCCCTTCTGTCCATAAAACCCTCTCCTTTGAGGGGCACTATTCAGCCCCACGACCTGCTACGCCTTTCTGTGGTCCCCATCTGCATCGCTGTCTTCCTAGCCAACCCCAGTCCTGCTGCCATCACGAGCAACTCAGACCCAGAAACCTACTTTCTCTTCAATGTCCTCAATGTCAACCCCACTTCACCTGGGCGGCTGCTTCACACCAAAGTCGAGGGGATGCTGTGATCGCCAACGCTTCACTTCTTACTCTTCGGCCACTCTCATCCTCTTTTTTTTTTTGAGACAGAGTCTCACTCCGTTGCCTGGGCTAGAGTGCCATGGTGTCAGCCTAGCCCAAAGCAACCTCAAACTCCTGGGCTCAAGGGATCCTCCTGCCTCAGCCTCCTGAGTAGCTGGGACTACAGGCATGCCCCACCATGCCCGGCTAATTTTTTCTATGTTCAGCTAATTTCTTTGTATTTTTTTAGTAGAGACGGGGTCTCACTCTTGCTCAGGCTGGTTTCGAACTCCTGAGCTGAAACAATCCGTCCACCTCGGCTTCCCAGAGTGCTAGGATTACAGGCGTGAGACACTGAGCCCGGCCAGTCTCCTTTTTCTTTCTTTCTTTTTTGAGACAGAGTTTTACTCTGTCGCCCTGGGTAGAGTGCGGTGGTGTCATCATAGCTCACAGCAACTTTAAACTCCTGGGCTCAAGGGATCCTCCTGCCTCAGCCTCCTGAGTAGCTGAGACTGCAGGTGTGCACCACAACACCCTGCTAATTTTTCTATTTATAGTAGAGATGGGGTCTCCCTCTTGCTCAGGCTGGTCTCGAACTCCTGAGCTCAAGCAATCTTCCCGCCTCAGCCTCCCAGAGTGCTAGGATTACAGGCGTGAGCCACCGCGCCTGGCCTCTCATCCTCTTATTTCCAGTCCCTTAACAACTGCTTCTTTCTTCCCAAGCAATTAGTTGTCCTCGGTTGTTGATGCCTGGCCTGTCACTGCAGTCACACTCAGTGTCCCACACATGCTTCAGCGCCTGAGTTCTCCGAATGGATCCACACCACATGCCTTGTGCGGATCAGAACAGTCATCCCACTTCTCTGCAAGTAGATAAGGGTTCTGAGCACTGCTGGCAACATCACACAACTGCACGGATTGGTGCCGCCAGGCAGGCACAACCGGCCCCCTCAGCTGTGCCCCGGCACTGGCTGGCCAGGCTGCTTCTTATTTTCCACCTGTGCTCCCACCGGTTGTTTCCAGATTGCCCCTCTCTGCAAGCCCCCACTCTGCTACCCCTTCCCTCACGCTCACTGTGTAACCTCACTTTATTCACTGAGACAAAAAATCAAGATTATCATGTGAGACTCTCAGCTTCTCCCTTTGTCCTCTAACACCCATGTTTATTTTCTCTCACTGAACTTCCTGTCTCGCTTGGAGGTTTGTCCCGCCCCTCTTGCTGACTGCCACCTGCCCCCCTTTCCTCTGAGTCTCAACCTCGCCTCAAGGACAGGTCCAGGTCGCTCCCCTTCATCCCACACCAGTGTTTGTGGACTTTAGCAGGTGCCGGCAAAATCAGCGGCAAGGACTCGTTAGAACGGGTTAATTTCTGGGTTCCATCTCCAAAGATTCTGATTCGGTCAGTCTGGACGGAGGCCTGAGATTGCGTTTCTAACAAGCTTCCAAGTAAGGTGAGTGCGGGCAATGACGACACTGCCGGGCAGGGGACCGTGTCCTTTCTGCGGGCCATTACCATTCAGCCTACAAACACGTCAAATCATAGAAGCGCCCCCTTCCCAATGGTTTACGATGTGACAGACAATCAACACAGTGTCTTACATCTCGTTTAGTTCTTGCAATACTCCTGGCAGTTGTGATGATTATCGTCACTGGAGCAAAAGGTTCCAGAAGTTTGTGGAACTTGCTCACAAGCTGATAAATTGCAGCTCTGGAATCCAATGTGTCTACACCCAGTGCCCTGCACCCTGCAGCCTCTCACGGGAAGCTGCCTCTGCAGAGCTCTGTCATATGACAAGTACGTGGTTCAAGGAGGAGCCGCAATGTAGGAAGGAAACCATGAGAGATTAGTTTGACCAAAGCTTAGGGAGGGAAATTTCAAGAACGGGACACAGGTCTTCTTGTCAGAGAGCTCAAGGAAGTTAAGAGCAGCAAAACATCCATCAGCATTTGCCATTAAGGTCATCTGTGACCCATGCAAGGAAGTCTCGAGGCAATGGCGGGAGCAAAGCCAGACAACAGACAGGTGGGGGCAGGTGAGGGGAAAGGCCACTGCAGTTTGCTTTCTTAAGAAGTTGGAGGCCACAAAGGTTGAGGCTGAGTTTAATACTATTTCCCTGTTACATGATTTTCTTGGCTAAAATCATGGCTTTGTTGACCACCCTCCACTGAAGACTCTCTAATTTTTATCATCAGCCCAGACCTCTCTGCTAAGCTCCAGACTCATTGGTCCAACTATCCAGTGAACATCTTCAGTGGAATGTCTGTCCTAAGCACAAATGTCCCGGAGGAAAAAAATCATCTTGTCCCTTAAGCCTTCTTTTATATCCTAGCTCAGTGAACTGAACCACAACACCTTGAGCAGCCAAAGCCTGAAACAGAGGCGTTCCCTTGGGCTGTTTCCCTGCATGCACTCACCTTCGGTCAGCCCCAGGTGCTGCGGGATCCACCTCCTGACACCTGCCCCCGGTCTGCCCTCCTCCCTTTCCCCTCGCTGGTGCCTGCACATCTCCAGCTCATCACCCTCCACTGTCACCGGCGAGTGTCACGTCTTTGATCTTCACGGACTCCCAGCTCCAGTAGAGCAGAGTCCTTTTTCCATTCATGTCCACAAATCTGGTGTGTGAGCATCGTGTCAGCTGTGTGTGCAAGCTCCATAAATGTTTGTCCAATCAGTGTGTCTCCTATCAGCTTAATGGGCCCCAACTCTGCAAGCAATCTCGGTGACACTCACCAGCCTTACATAGGTCCCTCTGTGTGCAAGGAGGCAAGCAGGGCACGGCCGAGACCCTGTTGGAATTCCCTGAGGCCGGTGGTAGGGAGGAACAAAATGGACAGTTCCTCTTCCTTGTCTGCCTTGATGTCCTGGGTCAGGGGATCCAACCATTGCAGCAGGTGAAGGTCTTTCTGGATCGGGAGGTGACTGGAGCCAAACCCTTCTGGTCAGGGACAATATCTGGGGAACTAAGGATGGGGTTTCTGAGGGAAATCACTTGGGGAGCTGCCTGTTTCCAAGAATGACCGTGGTAAGCCAAGGCTGGTTACATTGCAGGACGATGGGGACTGGTCCGAGAAGAGGCGCCATGACAGCGTGGGATTGGGAGACTGACTCAAAGTGGGGGAGGCCAGGTAGAGGAGGAAAAGCAAGTCTTGTCCCAGGTTCCACTGTGTCTGAGAAAGGCTCCAATAGCAATGGCTTGCTCCAACGTCCTGGAGAAGAGCACAAGCTCCTGAAGTTGGGCGGTGGCGCTCCTGAGGGCCAGGCCTCCGTGGCGCGGCATGACTGGGCAGGGCTGGCCGGAGGAGACACGGACACGTGGAAGGCTTAAAGGAGGGTGGGTGGGGAAGGGAGGAAACGCCAAGAGAGAGGGACAGTGTGAAGAGGTGCAAGATGCCTTTCCAGTTGAGGGTCCTTGGGATACTGTCAGAGTCAAGAGTCAGGAAAACCCAGTGCTCCCGGGCTCTGGGAGGAGGATCAGGGTGACAGCCTGGTCTCATGTGGCTGTGGGTTAGTGAGCTTCATGCCATCGTGTGCACCAGTCACCCTGGGTGTGGGGGACACCTCAACACAATTTCAGGGGAGATTAATAATCCAGGAAGCCAATGGCATAAATTCACCCACACACAGGATGGCACACGTTAGAGGGAAGACGTGATTCGGGCCACTTTCACTAAACAAATGACAGCTATAAACTGATAGGAGTTACACTGTGGTCTCCTGGCCTGTGACTTCAAGCCTCCTCAGCCCTGCACATATACGTTGAGAGAAACGAAGGAGAAAGAGAAAGAGGAGGCTCAGGGTTGAGACCAGCACATCTGTGAAATGGGACCACAAAGTTACAGCTGAGAAAAAAACATTCTTCACTCATTTATCTTTCTCTCCTTTTCCTTGTCCCCTTTATCTTCTTCCTTGCTAGAGCTGGGCACCCCATCAGCCAGACGGGGAGCCAGCGGTGCCTAGGAATACTGTGCCTGGGTTTGATTTCCAGCTCACGTAGGCACTGGCCACGTGACCTCAGGCATGTCACCAACTATCTACGCCTCCATTTCCTCATCCACAAAAAAGGGATTGAAGATCGTGCCAGCAGTGCAAGATTGCTTCTGTGAAGATGAAATGAGTTCATGCATGGAAGGTGTGTAGAACTGAGCCTGACACACAGAGCCCAATATTTGTTACCTAATATCATCATCATCATCATTGCTTCATCCATCAGGAACCCTGGTCCATCTGGGAAGCATTAGGTGAAGTTTCCTTGTCAAAGTGACAAGGAAACCCAAGTTTGGTGTGGGCAGTGCTTCCTGCAGCACAGACCCAGAGGATGCTCTTCCCGTTCCAAAGCCACGCAGCCACCCTGTGTGACCTCACCTGGTCCCACTCTCCCTCAGACACAGCCAGTCGAAGCTCTCTTTGCTGGGCGAGCCTTCGAGACTTCTCACAAATAGCCCCTACTCCAGCAGGAGAGCATCCCACAACTTCATCATATTCTCTCTCTCTCTCTTTAGGTCTCTCTCCTAAAAGACCTCCTCCTCCAGGAAGTCTTCCTGGCCTGACCAGAAGAGTGAAGTAAACATCTCTCCCTTCACTGAGGGTGAGCCTCCCGTGTCCCCTGTTGCCATGTCAACAGAATGGCCATGGCCTCTCTGGGGCTGAGCCTCCAGGTCTGCCCCTCAGCCCTGTGACTGATCCTCAGCACCTTCCAGAGGTAGAGACAGACTTTTAGGACAGGGCCTGAGGCCAGGAGGGATCTTGGCAAAGGGGCAGGAGACAGTCACGTGGCACAGTACCCATGCGTAAAGCCTGGGACGGAATGCAGTGTAATTTGTGGCTAAAATGGAAAACATTCTTTTATTTCTCCCACTGCTTGGTTTTCTTAGCAGACACAGAAAAACACTCTGGCTCCATCTGCCCTCCTGAGGTCCAGCCCGCTCTCCCTGTCTGCCCCTCTGGCTCTCCAGAGAGCTGCTTCACTGTCTCTGTTTCTCAGCGGGCTGCCTTGTCCCCCCGGGTTCTAGCACCAGGCTGAGCTTCTGCCCGTCCACTCCCCAATGCCCGCCGTTCTACTGTGTGCCCTGCCCGGGCTGGCACTGGAGACAGCCCCTCCACCCTCCCTGGCTCTCTCAAAGAGAGGCCCTTCTATATCATGACAGTGGTGAAATTCCTGCTGAGTGTGAGAGCCTGGGGCAGGCAGGTCCTTGTCCCTCTCCAGCCTCCTTGTCTGTGAACGGAGGCTGGGCCGATGCCACCAGCACCTGCCAGTAGTGCTTCCGAAGGTCTCTGACTTAGGATGCTACGATTTTTCACTTTACAATGGGTTTATCACGGTACTAAATGCATTTTCAAAACTTATGATATTTTCAACTTACCATGAGTTTATTGGGAGAGAAGCCCATCACGAGTCGAGGAGCATCTATATGTGTATGAATCCTTGATACATAAACTTATCTAGGACATCACATGAACACCTTAAGCCAAATGACTACAGACTTTGAATATGTCTAAACTCTGTCGTGTCCCCCAGCGTTTAACATCGTCTGTGCTCCAGCTACTCTTGACCCTCACCTCCTTGCTCATCCATCCCTGCCACACTGGCTTCCTTCCTGTCTCTTGCACATGCCAAGCCAGCCTCCCTACCAACCCCTTCCCCGGCCACACCCACAGCCCGCCCTTCAGCTCTGTCGTTTCCAGCCTCACCCTCCAGTGAGGCTGTGCCCACCCCCCGGCCCACCCCGGGCCCTTGTCGTGCTATCGCACTTTTCACTCTCTGCAGTTATCTTGTTCATGCATGCCTCTCCCATCTGTCTGCTTTGGGGAAACATCAGCTCCGTGAAGGCAGGGAGGCCTTATCTTATCTCTGAATCTCATCACCCTGGCCCGGTGCATAGGTCACCCTGGCCGTGGGTTTCATTGGCAGGGAAGCTTTAGGGAGTGGGTATCAGTTTGGAAACAACAGCCTCACTCGTTTCGGTGGTGCCCAGTGCTCATAAGGTCAAGATTGGGTATTTAGTTGCGGGTCAGTCAGATCTAGTTTTACCCAGGAAAAGCCCACAAAGCAACTTGGGACCACTCAGGTCACACCCCAGTGCCAATCTCTCGCACGTGTGAGGCACACTCAAGGGAAAAATGCAAAAGCTTCATGGCAACCTCTAACACTTTAAGAAAAGTTGTCAATTGCGCGCCCACGGACACGTGCTGATAAGGACAGCTTTTCCCATACCTGATGCAGCGAGTCTCAGCCCGTGTGCCATGCCTGTGTGACCTAATCTGCCCTCTGTCCGCGGGCGCGTGGGCCGTGAGCCACCCGTGCTGACTGAGAGGGCCTCCGCCACTGTGCTCCTGCAGCCGCTCCTTGTCAGCCTGCTGCTTCTTGTCCCCCCAGGTCACCGTCTCTCTCGGCCTAATCCACAGGCCTCCTGCTTCATGTGGGTCCTTTTCCTTATGGGGAGCTGGTCTGCAGAGCGTTTATTTACAGACCTGAAGCTCCTCATGAAGTCCTCTCTTATTCTTGTTTTCTTTAGACTCAATTCTCCTAGTTCCTATAATTAGTTTTCCTACTAAATAAATGTGCAAGGAAATCTCTGGGAGGCTCTGTGTTTTTCCCGTCCGATTCCGCTCTGTGCCCTGATGATGCTCTAAGGGGTGTCCCCACCTCCTCGTACCAGGGACGGGTGGGAGCTGGAAAAGCCACCACCAGCCCTGGAGGAGGGAAGAAGAGAGCTGGGGTCCGGCCCCACAGAGGACAGGCCACCACCGTAAAGTTGGAACTGGACACCAGGCCGGCACCACGGGGTCCCACAGTAGCCAATCATCCGAATCACATAGGGGGTGTTGGAAATACACCGATTCCCGGCCCTCCCCTGATGGCCCAGCTCAGAATCTGGGGTGTGAAAGTTTGAAAACGCCCCACAAGCCATGCTGAGGACCAGCCCACGCTGGGAAACACCGTTCTTCAAGCCTCGCGCCCTTGCGTGCGCCCCAGGGCCTGTATTCCCGTGGCTTCCCCTCTGGGAACAGATTCTCCGAGGAGTTCACAGGGTGGAAACAAGCTTGTAGACAATTCCCTCATGCACAGAGTGTCGATGTGGAATCCGCCATGTCAGCGGCACCGCGGCCCAGGTGATGGCCACTGGTCCCCCCATGTCCCCCAACTCGGGCTGATGACAGGGCTCCAGCGGATGCTAATTACACTCCCGTTCGGGGGCGAGTGTCAGACCCACTATCCTGGCAGCTCGTGGGAAGAAGGACGAGGACTGAAGGTGGGAGCACTGCCCGGCCGCCGCCACGCGGGAGCCGCAGCCGAAGCCTGGTGTGACTCCCAACCATTTGCCTGAAACGCTAGAGAGGACCCAGACCTACGCAGCTGCCTTGCATTTCGTGAATTTATCAGGCGTTAGGATTCCCCACTACGTGCAAAGCACTTTAACAGACGCCTTTAGATCTTACATCCTGAGAGATGGTCACTGGCCTCTGCTCAAAAGCAGAGGTGGCAGGCTTCTCAGTGTGGGGAAAAAATGACATTCTGAAATGTGTTGGTAATTGTTACTTAAAGATTGAGTGCTTTGAAATTGATTGCACATGTATATGAATAAATAATGAGTGTTGCCAACACCCATGTGTTCTGGTCAGAAAAGTAAAAGAACATTGCTCATTGTTTTGCTAACGACATCAATCAGTCCTGGCCTCAACCCACAGACAGAGTCTTCACCGTCGCACCAGGCTCAGACCACCTACATCCAAAATAGTGTTTGTTTTTAGCTAGGATTGCAGAAGAAACAACGCTCAGCAACTTGCAACAATAGTAAACTGGCAAAAAAAAGACATCGCAATTAGCCTTCATGATGGTATCTGGTAACTGAACTCCCCTGGCAGGCAATGTTTGCTGGTTTGGTTTCAGGTTTGGTTAACTCATAGAGAATGGTGGTTAGTTGCTCTTCTTCATTAAAAACAAGGGACGAGAACAAATGGGATGGGACCCCAACAAGGAAAGTTTGGTGAAACATGGGGAAGCACTTCCTAGATCTCCCCTAAACCTGGGAACACCCTTCAACGGGGGAGTCCTCCACTAGGTTTCAGGAGAACAAAATAATTTCCAAGGCTGGGCTCTGGCACTTCCTGTAGACACACCCAGAGCTACTATAACACATCCTGCTCAGCACACAGTTCTGAAACGAGTAAGTGAAATGACCCATACAAAGGATCCCCCCTTCCCGCATGGACTGCAGGGGAGGTGAAATCGTGTCCCAGACACGCCGGCCTTTTCTTTGGGCTTGGTGCTCTCTGCAACCAGGAGTCTGCTCTGTCCTGCAGCTGAGGGCATCCTGGACAGAGCAGAGGTCTGGGCACTTGGCATGCCCAGCTTCAGCCGGACGTGGGCCTTGACTCAACAAGCCCTGGCACAGAGAGGAAAGTGGTGCCAAAAAGAGGAAGAAAAATCCACAAAGAGGAAGAAATGGAGGAGGGAGAGAGAAGACGTTCGATCCGTGGGTGACTGAGCAGGTAGAGTCTCTGCGCAGCAGCGTCCTTTCTCCTCGGGGCCCAGGCTCTGCACAGAGAGCGCTACTGAGTAGACGAGTATGTGGAGGTCCCAGGACAGACTGGGCGGACTCTGCGAATCCAGCTCAGACCCACGGCAGCTTCTGCATGTGATTACCCACCATCACATGTGGCAAGGAAGGCAAGGGCCTGGGACCTGAGCCTGGAAGTCCAAACCCCTACCCGGCAGTGCCCGACTGCAGGGCCCAGAACTCATCTCATCCTACTCCAGACACCAGCCTTGTTTTCAGCCCTTCTGGCTCCCTCGTCAGTGCTGGGTTCAGAGGACCCTTTGGTTAGTTTTGACCCTTACGAGGGGTTAAGATACACCGATAGGCTGATCCATCCGGTCAGACCTCTCAGATGCCACTGGTACAGTCGCCCACCCCGCCTGCTCAGACACTTGAAAAGAGGCCCGGACAAGCCATTTGCAGTGATTTGACAAGCATCTACTCTGTTCCAGGGACTGTGCTGTGGCCTTTGTGCCCCAGGACTCTCAGTGTCAGGAGAGAGACAGATGAGTAACAAAACAGTTACAGTGTGATGGAGAACGTGCCAGGACATTTTGGAAGCATGGTGGAAGAAGTCCTAACTTTTATGTCTTTGGAAAACATTCAGGAAAATTCATGCATGCATGCTTGCATGCCCTGTGCTCATGTGTGCACATGTATGTGTGCACCGATGCACACTCATGCTTGGTGGTCTGAGTGTACCCCAGAACAATGGCCCTGCCTCGCTAAGGTAGTGGTCCAAGACTGATAGCTCCATCCTTCCATGCACCCATCCATCCATCCTTGCATCCTTGCATCACTTATTATGTGCTTACTATGAAACAGAAACTTTCCAGGATGCTTGACATATCTGATCTCATTTATTCCTCACAATAACTTTATGAGATGGGAATTATTAGTCTCATTATATGGAGGAAGGAAATGAAGACCTAAGAAGGTTAGTTGCTTGATTGGGGTTACACTAGTACACTAGTAAATAGCTGAGCAGGGATTTTAAAACAGACCTGAATAATTCCAACCCTATGTTCTTTTAATCTCTTCTGCATTTCCCATACTGTGTTCTTTATAAAACTTGATTTTCCAGGTATTAACAGACATTCCATACACATAAATCTCTCTCTCTAAGAAATTTATTTATTTATTTTTAACTCTTTTTTTAAAATTTTTTAATAATAAACTCAATCAGAAGTGAAAAAGGAGACATCACAGAAATACAAAACACTATCTTTGAATACCATAAAAATCTATATGTCCCCAAATTACAAAATGTGGAGGAAATGGACAAATTCTTAGAAACACACAACCTCCCTAAGCTCAATCAGGAGAAAATAGAACTCCTGAACAGACCAATATCAAGCCCAGAAATTAGAGCAGCAATAAAAAATCTTCCAAAAAAAAAAGAAGTCCCGGACAAGATGGGTTCATACCTAAATTTTACCAAACCTACAAAGAAGAACTCATACGTATATTGCAGAAAATCTTCCAAAGCATCGAGAAGGATGGTATCCTCCCCAGCTCATTCAATGAAGCCAATATCACCTTGATACCAAAGCCAGGAAAGGACACAACGAAAAAAGAAAACTACAGACCAATGTCCCTCGTGAATATGATGCAAAGATCCTCAAAAAAATCTTAGCAGACCGAATCCAACAGCACATCAAAAAAATAATTCATCACGACCAGGTGGGTTTTATCCCAGAGATGCAAGGTTGGTTCAACCCACAAATCTATAAATGCAATTCACCACATAAATAAAAGCAAGAACAAAGACCATATGACTTTCTCAATAGACACAAAAAAAGCATTTGACAAAATCCAGGACACTTTTATGATAAAAACTCTTAACAAAATAGGCATAGATGGGACATTCTTTTAAGAAATTTAATATGCCAATTCACATTCCTATAAAGGCTCTGAGAAGTCCTGTAGTATTCTCAGTTTAATGCAGCATTCACTGACTTACTTGATCACAGAATTTTTGGTGGCAAACTATCCAGTTCTGTGGCAGTTTGAGAAAAGATTTTTTATCCCCTCACCCAACCTAAGCCCAGAACCAGGACTTCTGCACCTCAGCAAGGTTTTTTTGCTTCGTGCAAGAATAAATGATTTGACCGTAAGCCAACCAGTAACCAGTCCTCTAGCATCTCAGGGAGGTTCTTCCGGGCCCTTCGCTTGGGCTCTTTCTCTCAGCTGCAGCACGTCTCTGCGAAGCACAGAGGGTACTAGCGCCATTAGACCTCTGAGAAGTGATGACTTTGGTCTGCAAGTTACACCTGAAGGGACAGCCACTGCCCTCCTCGCTCCCATTGCTGGGACCTTCTCATTCTGTCCCACAGCTCTGCATCTTAAACTGCCATGGGCCCAGGGCGAGGACCCATACTCGTGAGTATTCTAGTTTCATGCCATCTACCCCAGACTCTGCTGCTGGACTGTCAGGACAATGGCCTTGCTTTCCACAGTCCGTCTCTCTGTCCCCAGCTTCTGCACCAGGGAGGACGTCCATCTCTACTTATTTCTCCCGCCCTCTCACAGTTCTCTTCCTAAAAGCAGGAACAGACTGGCAGAACCAACCCAGAGATGAGTACCCCTGTGCCCAGAGAGTTTTGATTTGCTGCCCCAGAAAGAGACACGGGCCCCGCCTCTCTCCACGTGGAGCTGGGCACCAGGAGCCCATGACGACAGAGTGGTGGGCTCGCCTGGGGAACGTCTCCACGCTGCAGCCACCCCCACCCCGGGAGCCAACACATCACGTCCTTGTGCTCTGAGCCCTGACTCACTGCGTGGTTGGGGAATGACACCAGGGAATCTGCAGCCTCAGCTGCTCCCGCCAGGCTCGCTGCTCCACACCACAGGGTACAGAGCCACCTCCCTGTGTCGCCGGTGGGGTGGGGATCTTTTTCCAGTGAGCTCAAGTCATCTCAATGCTAACTCCCAGAAGTGGCTGGAGTTGGCCTCCAGAACACGCACAGGGCATCCCCTTACTTAGTGAACAAAATGCACAGCTTAATGCAAGAGCTTTCCCTCCCCTTGGCCTCATTCTCATCCGTCCATCTCCAGGCCACGGGCAAAGGGCAGCAGGGCTCCCTGGGATCCCACCAGCCAGGTCAGAATTTACCGAGGATGTGTCACATGCTGATTGTCTTCTGATGTAGAAACGGACGAGTGCAGGCTGAGGCTGAGAAGGAGAATGGAAACCTGCTCCCTGAAAAGAGTACAAAACCTGGAAAAAGCGACCAGGAGAACAAGTGCCTCACAGAAACAACGGGACTCCCTTTCTCCCCCTTTCCTCCGCCCTCATTCGCCATGCTCTCAGTAAGTACTGGTGGGGGGAGGGGAGAAGACAGAAGGGAGGGAACGAGAGCCTCAAATTCTGCAGTCTCCAACGGGGGCATCCTCACTGCCCTCTTCCTTAAGCCCCTCTTGAGTCGGGGGAGGACACCCCCAGGCAGGTGCCCCAGGGCTGCCCGAGAGCTGGGGCTCACCGTCGCCCCTGGTTCGCATTGAGGAAGCACTCTCGAAATGGGGCTCTAGCCTGAGCTCTGCAATCTGCTTGCTCTGTGACCATTCAGAGCCCAAAGGACAACAAATTGTTTAAACTCCTCATTACTATGCCCACCTCATTGCTTCCCCAGGGTCTCCGGAAGCTGGCTGTGGATGTGCTTTCACGTGAAGACTCTTTGGTGGCTGTGTAGTGAAGAATTAACCTTAACCAAAGAGCAGCTTCCCAGTCGCTGGCCTCTGCCCTCAGCTACGGAGAAGTGATCTCCAGGCCACAGAATGTCCTGCCCGATGGGAGTGTCTTTGTTGGCCTAGGGGCTTTGGCCACTGGACAATCTACCAACATGGTTTAGATGGGGGCTGTGAGCCACACGGTATCAGTTCTACCCCAGACGAGCTGTTGATTAAAGGTCAGCCAGGTGGGTGGTTATGTGATCGAGTTCCAGTGAGCACTCCGGACACCAGGGTGTGGGTGAGTTTCCAGGGTTGGCGATACTCTGAGCTTACTGCCACACACTGGTGCTGGGAAACTAATGCCACCCTGACTCCACAGGAAGAGGACAGCCAGAGTTTTGCACTTCTTCCCTCGGCTGAGGAAGGAACCTGTATCCCTTCCCTGTAACAAGCCATAGCCTTGAGCATAACAGATTTCAGTGAATTCTCTGAGTCCTTCTAGCAAATCACTGGGACACTGAACTTGCAATTGGTGTCAGAAGTGAGAGTGGTCTTTTGCAAACCAGACCCCCTAACTTCACAGTTGGCTTCACAGTTGGCTAACCTTTCACGGCGTTAATACTAATTAATATGTTAGCAGACGGCACCTCTGCTGGCGTAGCCATTCGTAATCTGGTCATCTGTTATACTGTCTTAATGAGGACTCCTAGTTCATGAAAAGATTACACAGATACCCTTAAACCCAGTAGTCAGCTTTTAGCTTTAGGACGGTGTAAATGCAAGCACAAATTGCCACAGCGCCAGGGCCACAGCTTTTGGGAACAGCAATAATCCTTAACGGAGACAGCAGCTAGGAGTTGAGCGACGTGGCCCATGCACCCTCAGCACATGGTCCACACGTTGCCACCACTCATCACCTTCGGCTCTGCTAGGTTATTTGTGTGTCTTGGTGCTTAGGATTTTGAGCTCTCTGAGAGCAGTGATCTCACTCATCTTCTACTTTCCGGCCATCAGAGCAGAAAGTAACGCACCGAGCGTTGATGAGTTGAACTGGATTTGCTGATCCCTCGCGGACATAAGCGGTTGTGTCCACGAATGCACGGTTATTACAGCCCCATAAACAGGTTCTCTTTAAACTGTGAGCCCACATAAAATTTTACAAGTCTCCTGCTCCTCCCTGAGAAGATATGCGAAAGGAAAAATCAACACAGAGGTGGCAGAGCACACAGCCAAGAGCACACGTGTGGGAACTGGGAGACACGCTCCGGTGATGGTCCCACATTCCTAGTGGCTGCGTGATCTTAGACAAGTCACTCGACCTGAGACTGGGTCTTCTCATCTGTGAGAAGTGCTCTGCCACCTGGCCACCCACAGACGTGCCAGGAGGTAACAAACATACGTCCACACACGTTGCCTAAGCACGTGCCATGCTTAGGTGCTCTGGAGGGCACTGCCATGCCACTGCCCCATCCATGGAGTCCTCACAGTCGATGTTGACAGGTGATAATGGAAAGTGGCTCGGGGACCGGCTACAGATGACACAAGACTGGCCGCGAGTTGATAATTATTGAACTTTAGTGAGAGAACATGAAGTTTCACTGTACTATTTTCCCTATTTTTGTGCATGTTTAAATGTTCCATAATGAAACAAGTATTTAAAACAATCCTTTTGGCCACTATGGGAGGTTGGTCTTCCTAGTCCCACTTGACCCATAGGAAAGCAAGGTTTTTGCAGAATGTCAGAAGCGGAGTTGTGTCTAGAAGCCAGGTTCCCTCCCTCCATGCACCGCCGTACACTCCGCAGCTCCCCAGACTATGGTGTGCAGCTGGCACCTGCCCACCCAGAACCACACTTGTCCTCAGCAGGGGCTCTGCAAAGGCCTAGGTTTGTGTTCATAGGAGCTGGATCACTGCAAGAAAGTAAAGCAGTGAGGGGAAATGCTCTCCACCTTCCTTTCCTGTGCCAGGGACCCCTTTCTACACACCGTGATGAAAAATGCAAGAAATATGGGGGTTCCTCAAAGTCACTAAGATCATCTGCAAATGCCTGCTGGGTCCCCAAAGCACTGGACAGGCATTGCTAGAGGATACAAAAGTCTAACACACAGAACTTTCCCTCAGCAACTGCCTCAAACCCACTCACAACAATAACTTTAACATTTACTAGCAAACTGTGCAAAGAGAGAAAAAGATCATCACAGCAGTCTTTGTCCTCAAAAGAAATTGCTCTACAGTGGAGAGAAGTTTTCCCATCTCTTCTACAAAGGAAGCAACTGTGTGTGTGTGTGTGTGTGTGTGTGTGTGTGTGTGTGTGTGTGTGTGGTCAGAGGGGGCAGACGGAGCTGAGCAAAGGGAGAGCCACACTTCTCTAAGGGCACCCTGGGGACATGCCCATCAGCACCTCTGGGGCCGGCAGCAGCTTGCATTTGTTTGAAAGTTCAACCCTGGGATGTATAGCATTTTCCCCAAATAACCCCTGCCATGGAAAAAATAACAAAGTCCACGTGACACCACAATACTCAAAAGCCTGAAGATGTATTTAACCATTTTCCTTATTATGACATATTTTGCCAAAGCCTGTGCCCTGGAAGTTTCTCCCCTTCTATTAGGGTAAAGTCACCAAATGCATTGTGTTTTCTCTTCCCATGTGTTAACTTTTCCTTGAGCTCTGCAGCAACACATTGGTTGGCCAAGCCAGAACACACGGGGGAGCTTGGAAAACATTGCCCAGGCCCCTCAGCAAACTCAGAAACTCTCACTGCGGCCCGTGGCGTGACGTGCCACATCCACACACTGTACACACGCTCTGGAGAATCTCATTCTGGCTAGGGGATGGGAGAGACATCCTCTCAAGGTTTCCTCCGAGTTTCCACCTTAAGTTCTGTCTTGGTCGCTAAGCCATGCCTGGGTTCCCCACTGCACCAAATTCCTCGCTGCACTTCCGGGTTTTTCACAGAGCCAGGGGACGATGAGCTGAGCAGAGCTAAACCCGTGACCATGCCTCCTACCCTCCAATCCTGCAAAATGTAAAAATACATCAACTTTAAGGTGCTGGAAAAAACATCAAGCCTGGGCTCTATAATTGTGGCCCATTTACAAGGCGCGTTGTGCTGTCAGTGCGTTCTCAGAGAGGGGACTGTGTCGTGAGAGCAGAGGCCTTGCAGCGTTCTGCAGACTGTGTCCTTCCGAACACTCTTGGTTTGAAAAGCAAAGACCTTGGCTTGAAGAGTCAAGTTCATAAATGCCTCCTTAGGCTCCTTTTCTTCCAAGTTAAGAGTGAGGTACACACACATTTTTCAGGGGTAAGACGTAGAGGAAGCAGAAGAGACCCAATCCCTCAAAAACTTTCACCCAGTGACCTGGCTCTGAGGAATAATCATCCACTTTGGGCAAGACTCTAGACAGGAACAATTTAAAGATAGTTTGGGAGCACTTAGAAAGAAAATTAATAATCAAAAAGAGTGAATGTTGGTATGTTAGAATAGGTAATGCTGACATAACTTCTTTTTTTCTGGAAGTTCTACGAAGTATTATGCCTGGATTTCAGGAAGTTCTTTTTATGAATTTAATTTTTAAATAGGCAACGTGTTCCTACGGCTCAAAAACCCCGATATATCCACGGCGAGGAGGCTTCTGCCTGTCTTTGCCCCGACCTGCCCAGTTCTCACCCCCACCCCTCCTCTCCCCATAGGTGACCGCTATTATTAATTTCTTGAATAAGCTTATAGAACGTCTTTATGAATATGGAAGTAAATATAAATGTGTGTTCATGTTTATTCTTATTTTCTCCCTTTTTCACACAAAGGGGGCACACTACACACTTCGTACAGCAAGGTTCTGTGGGGGGCCCCTACTGGCTCTGTGGACAAGGTGGGGAAAAGGGGAGTAGATGACACCGTGCAATGGCAGGGACGTGGCTAGTCCAGTGCACAGCCAGAGGTGGAATCTAGTCCCATTAACTGTGTGTCCTGGGTCCTTCCCACTGCGTGGCCTCATCTCCTAGGTCAGTGCTTACCCACCCCCACCCCAAGGCAGTGCTTATGAAGCACCAGTAGGCTTTTGGGAAGCAGTTTGTCCTGCTAAGGAGTTTTAAGCCTCTGCTGGCAATCTTATACTCAGCACTCCTTTGCTTGGTAAACCTTTTCCTCATAGATCATGCAAACGCAAACTTTGAGCCCTTTGTTCTTTAAAGGACTAAATAACCTAATTGTGTGAAAGCCCTGGCCCAGGGCTTGGCTCATAGTAGCAACTCCATAAAATAAACATTAGTTGAGTCTGAATGATCACTACATTCCAATTTAATGGCACTTGGACTGAAGAGATTAATCACAAAGAGACAGGGAACTGGCCCATGTCAGAGCCAGCCCAGGGATGGTTTACTTTGGTAGCATAAGCCTTTCCCAAGCCAGTGGTCACTTCCTCCTCTCTGCCAGAAAAGCAAAAATACAGCTTTCTTTGTACTCAGTGTTTGTCTGAGGATCACACAGGTTCTAATGGTTACCTGCAGGCCGTACTCAGGCCAGTCCCCTGACAAAGCCAACTTGAAGAACAGGGAGTCAGTGGGTGAGAGACCCAGCTATGTTTGGGGAAGGAATGCGAAGTCGCTCCCAGGGCTGCCTATCCTGTTCCTCCTCGGGTCCTCTGGGACAACCTCCTCCCTTTTCAGCCCTGAGGCATGCTACCAACAGGCACCTCTGGCCTGTGATCACATGCATCTCAGGGAAGTTACATATCCTTAAGCTTTGCCTCTGGCACGTGCCAAAGCAGGTGATCCCACAGAGAAAAAAATATTTAGCTAAGATTACAAAAGTGAGTGAGAACTCCCTGGGAATTTGTTGTTTTAGATGTAGACTATTACCACTCTCCAGTGTAGATAATTTTAAGTTTGCAGTAGCTAAAGAGCAAAGGAAAGAAGAATAAAGTAAAATTGCCATAAGATGGTAACCTCCAAAGTTAATCTGCAAGGTATACATCCTTTCCAGGCCACCAGAGAGTCTCAATTCAAGTCCCCAAACAGTGAACTGGGCTCTCATCCTAATCCTTCCTTAGGGAGCCAACACAGTCATCACCTCCACATAAACATGTCAATCCTCCCCACACAACCCTGGGAAATCTCTCGCAGCCAGCCAGAAGAGAAGGAACTAACAGCTTCTGGCACGCAGCACCGTCTCACATAAAGAAATGGCTGGCACGAGGCTCCTTCCCAGGTCATGGCCTTCTGTTGGCTGCGGTGGCCACCTCTTCCTAGAAGCAGCCCTCCCCAGGAAAGGTACAGAGCTCTGCTGAGACACGGAGCCGCTCCAGCTGCCAGATCCAGCCCTGCCCAGCACACTTGAGGCAGGCCACCTGCAGCGTGGATCTGGGCTCTCTCACCTGATTCAGGGTCATTCTTTCAATGCTCTAAGCCTCAGCTTTCTCATCTGTAAGCCCCTGTCTCCTGGGGAATTTATGAAGAATGAAGAAAATTATTCTTGCAAAATGTTTAGCAGGGTATCTGTGAGTTGTTCATGCAGGATAAATATGACTTATTTCATCAACATCATTACGGCTCTTAGGCAGCCATAGCCTGGGAGAGGGAGGCAGTGTTTCAGCTCGACAGCTAAGGACACAAGGCTGAGCTGCCCAAGGCCACGCTGCCATACCAGAATGTGAGCTCCATGAGACCATGTTAGTTGGATGAATGCATGGGTGGATGGATGAATAAAAGCAATAGAGAAGCTGGAATTTGAGCCTAGATCAGATGCTACACTCTTCTTGCTACCTTCCGTCTCCCTCCGACACACACACATCTCCTATCTGTCCTTGTAAAACCAGCTTCCTCCAAAGGTGTTCTGCCAGCTGCAACTCATTACACCCATCTTTTCCCATTATGCTTCCATAACATGCAAAGTCTCCACCACTCAATACATAGCAATTTATTAGGGCAGGGACCACTCCTTAGCCACCGAACTTCTTAGTCTCAGTGTCAGCTTAGATCTGGTATGTAAGAAACACTCGCTGGTTGACTTTCTTCTCTGGGGAGAAGGAAAGCCAGTCATCATCTCCTCCAGGCTCCCATACCCCCAAACCCTAGCCTTCTTTCTAGGAACAAGGAAGTGAACCAAACTTTATACCTGATGTTTTTCAGGGAGGAGCCACATTAGCCCTAGGACATCTGGGTCTCTGCTCCTCACCAGGGACAAGACTTGTGGATCCTCCCAGTCACAAGATTAAGAGAGGACAAGAAGGAAGCGGGGTGGTTAGCAAGAGTCACTAATGATCACTCCTGGAGGGAAGATGCTCTCTGAGCACCAGAAACCATAGTAAGAAATATGCCTTAAAAAGGTGCCACGGACTTACGGAGAGAAATGGAAAGCTCACTTGGTCACGGCTTAGCTAAGAGACTGTGCTGGGCAGTTGTCTTGGAAAGACAGGAGATGAACAACAAAAGGATGCCACTCTGTTTGGTTTTAGAAGCACTGTGCCAAAAGGCAAGGCTAAGCAAGGCTCCATGTTCACAAGGTCACAAAATGTACAGTACATCCCATTTTATTTACAACCACAGCCACACATATGCACACAAAGATTAGAAGAAACTATACCAAAATGTTAACAGTGATCAGGTTAGAAATAATTATTCTTTGCTTTTTTCTAAGAAAACTTATCTGTCATTTCAATTTTTTCTGCAGTAAACAAGGATTGTTTTGTAAAGGTAAAAAATACATAAAATGGTAAATTATCTTTAAATGCCCCTTGTCCTAAGTTTTTGAAAATAGAAATGTTAAAAATAAAAGGTTGTCCCTTGACAAATGTACTGCAAAGATGATGCCAAATCAAAAATAAGGAAGGATAGGAGCTGTAGGTACAAAGAAGAGGCAGGGGGATATCAGGATTGAGGCGCAGATGAGGCAGGAAAGGGAAGAGGCCTCACGGTTCACTGAGGCAATGGCAGGATGGTTCTGGGAAGGTGGAAAGAGCCAGGCAGGGAGGACTAACCGCTTCTATGCAGGAGTCAGACCTGCAGGAGACAAACAGGAAATGCTCACCAACATGTCCCCAGGGTAATAGGGAAGGCCAAAAAGAGAAGATGATCCTATCTCAAAAGTCTGGAGATTCAAAAAGGTAAAGAGGTGCTACTACACAAAGTGACCCACAAATTCAATGCAATCCCTATTAAAATACCAACATCATTTTTTGCAGATCTAGAAAAAATAATTCTATGCTTTGTATAAAACCAGACAAGACCCTGTATAGCAAAAACAACATTAAGCAAAAGGAACAAGTTGGGAGGCATCAAATTACCAAGCTTCAAGCTATACTACAAGGCTATAGTCACCAAAACAGCATGGTACTAACACAAGAACAGAAATATAGACCAATGGATAAGAACTGAGACCCAGATATGAAATCATCCTCATATAGCCATTTGATCTTTGACAAAGCAAACAAAAACATACACTGGAGAAAAGAATCCCTATTCAATAAATGGTGCTGTGAAAATTGGATAGCCATATGTAGAAGATTGAAACAGGATGCGTACCTTTCACCTCTCACAAAAATCAACTCATTATGGATAACAGACTTGATCCTAGGGCATGAAACCTTAAGAATCCTAGAAGAAAACACTGGAAAAACTCTTATATATAGACATCGGCCTAGGCAAAGAATTTATGAAGAATACCCCAAAAGCAATCACAGCAACAACAAAAATAAATAAATGGGACCTGATCAAATTTAAAAGCTTCTTCATAGCCAAGGAAACTATCATTAGGGCGAATAGACAACCTACAGAATGGGAGAAAATATTCCCATGTTACACATCCGATAAAGGGCTGATAACTTGGCTTTATAGAGAACTCAGAAAACTCAATAAGAAAAAAATCAAACAACCTTATTAAAAAGTGAGCAAAGGACATGAACAGAAACATTTCAAAAGAAGACAGACTAATGGCCAACAAACATATGAAAAATTGCTCAACATCTCTAATCATCAGAGAAATGCAAATCAAAATTACAATGACATATCATTTAACTCCAGTGAGATTGGCCTTTATCTAAAAGTCCCAAAACAAGAAAAGTTGGCATGGATGCAGACAGACAGGAACACTCATACACTGTTG
>CAUYSK010026350.1:0-30040 GCA_963575035.1 Avahi laniger
TTATAGACATTGGCCTAGGCAAAGAATTTATGAAGAAGACCCCCAAAGCAATCACAGCAGCAACAAAAATAAATAAATGGAACTTGACAAAATTAAAAATCTTCTGCATAGCCAAGGAAATTATCATTAGAACAAATAGACAATCTACAGAATGGGAGAAAATGCTTGCTTTCTACACATCCGATAAAGGGCTGGTAACAAGAATCTATACAGAACTTAAGAAAATCAACAAGAAAAAAATCAAACAACCTCATCAATAAATGGGCAAAGGACATGAACAGAAACTTTTCAAAAGAAGACAGACTAATGGTCAGAAAGCATATAAAAAAGTGCTCAACATCTCTAATCATTAGGGAAATGTAAATCAAAACCACAATGAGATATCACCTAACTCCTGTGAGAATGGCCTTTATCAATAAGTTCCAAAACAACAAATGCTGGCGTGGATGTGGAGAGATAGGAGCACTCTTACACCTGGTGGGAATGCAAATTAGTACAACTCTCATGGAAAGTAATTTGGAGATATCTCAAAGAGCTAAAAATAGAAATACCGTTTGATCCAACAATCCCACTACTAGGCATCTACCCAAAGGAAAAAAAGACATTCTATAATAAAGACATTTGCACTCGAATGTTTATAGCAGCACAATTCGCAATTGCAAAGATGTGGAAACAACCCAAGTGCCCATCAACACATGAGTGGATTAATAAAATGTGATATATGTATACCATGGAGTACTACTCAACTACAAAAACGATGGTGATCTAGCACCTCTTACATTATCCTGGATAGAGGTGGAGCCCATCCTTCGAAGTGAGCTATCACAAGGATGGAAAAACAGCACCACATGGACTCGCCATCAAATTCATACTAACTGATCAACACTAAGGTGCTCACGTGGTAGTAATACTCACTGGGTGTCGGTCAGGTGGGAGGGGTGGGTAAACTCACAACTAATGTGGATGGAGTGCACTGTATGGGGGAAGGGCACGCTTCTAGCCCTGGCTTGGGCGAGGCAAAGGCGTTACATGTAACCAAAATGTTTGTACCCTCATAATATTCTGAAATTTTTAAAAAGTCCCTTTCTTCTTATGCTAATGTCTAGATGCCCTGTGCATCTGCTTGTAAGTCTGTTTTTATTCTCTTGGTTTTTATTCACGGTCTGTCTCTTTGCATTCCCATAATGTTCACTGATGCACTGGAAATTGCGCAGGAAAAATTGTCATAACTCCAGATGTCTTTATCTTCCACCAGAGAGTCCGCCTTTCTTCTGCTAGGTAGACAGAGTGAGAACTGATCATCTTAATTAAATACAGACTGAGCTGAGTCAAGGCTTGCTGTAGTTTTGGTAAGTTTCAGTCTGCTTCTGCTTCATTCTGTTCTTCAGGTTTGGCCTTCTGGAGCTTTTATAATTGATAGTCTGGTGCATTTTTGTCTCCTTGGGGCTGAGGGAATGTGTGAATTTTTGCTTGGTTTTAGAGAGAATTTATCTTTCCACCCCATGCCGCTTCTGCATTTGGCAAACCCCCACATGGAGACCGCCACGGCACTGTCTGGCTTCCACCCCTGGCACGTCGAGAACCCTGCTGCTCCTCTGTCTCCTGCCTGAGCCTTCTTCCTGGGCCAGACTCAGGGACTCAGCCTCCGGCTGGTGCCAAACACACAAATGTTTCCAGGGAAAAAGCATGTTTGTGATCAACAGTTTAATTCACCATTCCATCTAGGGCTTCAGCTCTCACATTTTGTCCTCAGAGCCCTCTTCTCAGCAGACTTTTGTCTCTTAAGTGCCAAAACACTGTGAGACATTCCCCTCTGCTTTTCTGAGGATTTGCTTAGTTCTGGGAATAACAAATTTCTGTCCTCCCAGGAGAGGACTAATTTTCCTTTTGCCATAGCAACAGGTTACTATCTGAACTAGTTAAAAACCCACCCTAATCTCTCAATAATAGTTTTTGGGGGATTGAGGGGTTTTCTTTGTTTGTTTGTTTGTTTTTTACCAGTACACACACTTCTGAAGTCTGGCCAATCCATGATAGATCAATACTTCTGAAAGTCAGGCAGTCTGCAAAAACCACACTCTAGGCATCATGTTATTAATAAAATCCAGGCAACTGCTAAACACATCAGCCACGGAAAGTCCACAAATCCCTGAACTCCAGACTAGGTAGAGCACATTTTTTATGAGAACAGAGATTCACCTTCACTGCCCAGAGATCACATAAGCTGGACTCCTCCTCACATGCCCTGTGGGAGGAAAATGTGGTAAGAAGCTGTGTAGTGATTGTGAATATTTTTATCGAAGACAGACTGAACTCTCACTCACTGGGTGCACTGAAGTGTAGATGGGATGATGCTTTAGCCAGGATTGCATCCCCAGCTCTGCGGCACATGGAGAGAGAGGGATGCTTAACCTGCAGTTCAAGGAATGCAGGTGGGTTGAAATCCATAACCCTCTTGAAACTATCTGCATATTTCGTGAGTATGTGCAGTTTTCTGGCAAGAGATTTTTCAGCACTTACCTTTTTAAGAGGTTAGTGTTTCAAAATGGCGAAGAATATCTGCAAACTAATGAATAAATAAATAAACGTGTTCTTACAAATTCTAGTGTGTCCCAACGATTGGTTGTTGAGTATGGCATGCACTCGCCCCTTCCCTTATCCATCCAGTCACACCGAGTGACTCCCACTGTGAGTACACGGCAGGAGGAACAGCTGGGGCTGGGCAGGAATCAGAGGGTGTGCCCTGCCCCAAAGGAACCTCAGGGAGTCTGAGCCCAGGCTGATCAAGGGAGTGACTGGCGCGCTCAGGGGAGAAAGTGGAAGATGCCCACATGAAGAGGAGGTAGCACTTGAAGTGGGCTCTGGTAGAAGGAAGTTGGGGCGTGAGCAGATATTCCTGGCAGGGTGGGAAGATACAGTGTATGTTCAGGGAACGGGGGTTCTGTTTGACCAGAGAACACCCTGTGTGTCAGAAAGAAGCAGGAGATGGAGACAGGATCAGAAGAACTGGTTTTTAGCCCCAGGTCTGCACAAGCTTGTTTCCCTTCCCCTCCCTGTGCCCTGAAGTCCTCGTCTGTACAGGGGGATGGTGACCTGCTCCCAGATCAGCTTGGTCAGGAAGGCTGCGTGGAAGATGCCACCACAAGAGCTAAGTGTCTGCAAAACTATTGTCATTGCTGTTGTTCTCACTGCTGACGATGATGTCCAGTCTCACTCAGCTCAGCTCAGAAATTCCTGCGACATCTCCACTTGGATTCTGGGAAACATATGAAACCCAGCCCCAGCCAGAGCTCTGAGGCTCTTCCCAAACAAACCTGCTTTGCTTGGCCACAGCCTTCTCCCCTCAGTCGATGGCAAATCTGCCTTTTCAGCTACTCTGCCTACAGACATCCTTGACTCCTTGTGTTCTCACAGCCCACGTCCAATCTGTAAAAGAATGCAGATGGCTCAGCCTTCCAGATATTTCTCTTCCCAAGACTTTCCCTGCTCTTACTATGGTTTAAGCCACATCAGTCCCCCAGGCACTCTGTAACGGTCTCCCAGTGGATCTTCCTGGGTCTGCCTTTGTCCTCTAGTCTATTTCACGACGTGCTCAGAGTTCTGCAATCTCTCCATTTACGTCACACAAAACCTGAAGCCCTCGCATGACCCTGCTCCAAGTTGCCTTTGAATCACTCTTCTGCTATCCTCCCCTTGCTCACTTCGTTTGCCATGCTGCCCCCTCGCAGTGCCCCAAGCACACCGGGGAAAACTCCTCGCCAAAGCCTTTGCTCCAAAAGTCTCTTCAGCCAGAGTGCTCTTCCTCTGGGTATCTCCTTGGCTCACTCCTTGTCTCCAAACCTTTTCTCAGCTCTCTCCTCCACAAGACCTTCTCTGACCCCCATCTCAATGCTATCCCTGAAACCAGCTCTCATGTTCTCAGCCCCCTTTGCAGCTGCTCCTCCCCGCCCAGGACCTCACCACCACTAACAGCTTGTGCACTGTGCTCACGGCTGGTTCATGCTGTTTCCGGTCTGCCTTGCTAGGATGTGAGCTAGAAGAAGAAAGAGATTTGTGTCGTTCATCAGTGAGTCCCAAGCACATGCAGGTCGCCTGGAAAGTAGCAGGCACTCAGCAAGCATTTGTTGAATAAGTGAAGGAACACATGAAAAAGAGGAAACTGCTTAACAAGTGTATTTTTTAAAATTTTTAATAAGGAACAAGGTATTGGAAACAAGTGTATAAACTAGTGGAATTACAATTCAATAAGTCCCTGCACTTCACAAAGCTCTTCAGGAGTGGGAAAGTTGGGACAGCAGTGAATCAGAAGAGGCACTGTCATGTTGGGATGATGCTTGCCATCCTTCGTGGTGTCACTATGGCAAACAGTGAGACGAGATGCATCCGCGCACTGCAGGAATTATTTTCCAAAGGGACCAAGGACAAGAGCGTTGGGTGTATTTGGGGACAAGCGAGGAGCCAGTGTGGCTGCTTTGCAGTGGAGGGAAGAGCAATAAGAAAGGAGGTCAGAGGCCAGCAGGGGTCACCTTGTGTAGGGCCATGGTGCTATGGGTTGAATTGTCTCACCCCCAGATTTATCTGCTGAAGTCCCAACACCCAGTGCTGCAGAATATGACCTTCTTTGGAAACAGGGTCTTTGCAGAGGTAATCAAGTTAAAATGAGGTCAGCAGGGTGGACCCTAATCCAAAAGAACTGGCATCCTTATAAAACGAGGAAATCTGGAGAGAGACAGGGAGAATGCCATGTGAACATAAGGGCAGAGATCAGATCGGGGTGCTGCTTCTAGAAGCCAAGGAATGGCAAAGCTTGCCAGCAAACCACCGACACTAGGCAAGAGGCATGGAACAAATTCCCTCTCACAGCTCACAGAAGGAACCAGCCTTGCCATGGCCTTTATGTTGGGCCTTTAGCCTCCAGAACGGTTAGAAAATACATTTACGTGTTTGCCACCTGGTCTGTGGTGCTTTGCTATAGCTGCCCTCAGAAACTAATACACATAGTGAGGAATTTCTGATTTCCTAGATGTGAGAAGCCTCAGGAGGGTTTGGGGATATGATATGATTTTATCAGTAGTAGTGGTAGTATTTTGTATTAAAGTAAAAAAATACATAACATAAAATTTATCATCTTCACCATTTCTGAGTGTACAGTTCAGTGGGAAATATACATTCACAGTGTTGTGCAGCCACCACCACCATCCATCTCCAGAACTTCTCCATCTTGCAAAACTGAAACTCTGACCCCATTAGACACTAACTCCCCAGTTCCCTGGCCCCCAGCCCTTGGCAGCTACCATTCTACTCTCTGTCGCTATGGGTTTGACTACTCCAGATACCTCATGTGAGTGGAATCACACAGTATTTGTGTTTTTGCAACTGGCTCATTTCACTTAGTGTGATGTCCTCAAAGTTCATCCATGTTGGAGCATGTGTCAGAATTTGTTTGAAGAGCACTCTGATTGCAACGTGGTGCTGCCATGGTGGGGCAGGCAGAGCACTGACTGGCTGCCAGAGGAGTCCTTGCTGTGCTCCCTTCTCTTCCCAAGACCAGACACACCTGGCTGTACAGCTTCTTCCAGCAGCTTCCTCTCTGGTGACAGGTGACATTCACATGGGGTGAATTCTGACCCCTCCTCTGCCCACACTTGTTGGGAAAATAGGCTAAGCAACATGAAAGGTTTCAGGGGTTTTGCAGGGCTTTGCCTTGAAGGAATCTGTGGACATGTTACTTCACAGAATAGAAGCTTCTTCCAACAAAGACAGGCATTGTCAAAGGATGTCTGCACAGCAGCATTTCTTCTTTGCTGCCAGCCATCACCTTGAGCTTTTTTGCAAGGCAGAAGCTTGGTTTGGGTCATTGGTGGAGAAGCTGATTAAAATGCCTGCCCAGCAGACAACGTGCAGGTGGAACTATCCTAAACTTCAAGGCTATTCCTGCTTCACTTCTGACTACATGTCTCTGTGTGCAGAGAAGTAGATTAGAGTAGTACACAGACCCAGTGTTCTTATTTTATACGTTTTATCTTTAATTTGTATGCTCAGCTAGGTCTGTTTCTAACTTAGGGCTTACCATGTTTATCTTAGAAAAATTTTGTAACCGTCTATTCTTTTTTTTTTTTTTTATTGAGACAGAGTCTCACTGTGTTGCCTGGGCTAGAGTGCCGTGGCGTCATCTTAGCTCACAGCAACCTCAAACTCCTGGGCTCAAGCCATCCTCCTGCCTCAGCCTCCCGAGTAGCTGGGACTACAGACATGTGCCACCATGCCCGGCTAGTTTTTTCTGTATATTTTTAGTTGTCCAATTAATTTCTTTCTCTTTTTAGTAGAGACGGGGTCTCGCTCTTGCTCAGGCTGGTTTTGAACTCCTGAGCTCAAACAATCCTCCTGCCTCAGCCTCCCGGAGAGCTAGGATTACAGGCGTGAGCCACCGCACCTGGCCAACCATCTGTTCTTGTAGATAAAATTAGGTAAGGGTCCCCTGGAAACCTCAAAGAATGAGCTGTACACATAATTCTTTAACTGAGGACAACTATTTGCTGTAACAATAAATACTGATGTGGGATTTCACTTGTGACATCACAGCTCATGGGAATGCTAGAGAACCCCTGACTCCCCCATCACTTTAAACTGCACTTTGTCTCTGTCTCGGTTATTTCTCTATTTCTGTTATTTCCAAATCTCTTATGACAATCCTGCCTGGGACCTGTTTTGCTGGGAGAGTAGCGAACACCTAGCACACACTGACCACCTGGCCTGGAGATTCCTGCCCATGGGTCCCTGCTCTGACTGGCATCTGCCGGCTTTCTTCCTGGGCTGGAGTCTGCTTATCTTCACCCCAGACAGACAGCCTCCTGCGACACATAAGATTTCATCCCCACTTGGCAGGTGCTAGTTGCATGAGTGTAACTGAGTTTGGAGCCCCCTAATCCCAGTGTGATCTTGAACATGGCACTCTATTCCCTGAGGCCCAGGTTTCTGCATCCACACAGCGGCCCCTCCTCCTAGCGTCTTGAAAGGTTTTCCTTAGTTGAGGCTGTTCCATGTTTCATCTAGTGCCCAGCATATAGCAAACCCTCGATACAAGTAAAAGGTGGCTGTCACCAATACTGGTCTATGTTGTGCCAGGATATTAGAAAGAGAGGCCACTAGGGGTTTTCCTACAATAGAATCACATCAAGTGTGAGCAGGAATTGATGGGAACCATGCCACTCTGGCATGACACACAGACATTCAGCCACATGTACAACTAAAAAGAGAGAAAGATGTTTAGATTGACAGATGTTTGGATAGATGGGCAGATATTCAGACTGATGAACATTCCAGCAGAGGAGTGTTCTGGTACATGGGTGTTTTGACACACAGATATTTAGTCACATGAACAATCAGACAGAAGGGCAAATATTCATACTAACAGAACTTTCAATAAATGGATGTTTCAACAGATTGATGATCAGACAGATGGATAGATATTCAGACAGACAGATGTTTATCTAGATAGACCTTCAGATAGATATTCAGGCAGGTGGATAGACCTACAGACAGATAGATGTTTGGAGAAAGGGACAGATGCTCAGAGAGATGGACATGTGTATAAATGCACAGATCTTCTGGCAGATGAACATTCCATCAGATGGGCATACCAACAGCAAATGTTCTGACAGATGAACATTCAAAGAGGTAGATAGACAGACAGATGGACATTCAGACAGTTGGAGAGATGTACAGACAGATGGAAAAATGGATGTTTCAACAGACAAATGTTCAGACACAGACCTTCAAACAAATGGACAGATGTTTCAATAGACAGACATTTAGACAGATGGACAAACAGAAGGACAGATGATCAGACAGACATTCTAGTGAATGAGCATTTGAGGCAATTCAACAGAACATATTCCCCAAAGCGTATTCCCACAAGCATTCACACAGACATTTACATGGTCAGAGGTATGTCCTCCACGTGTCTCAATGTCCATATGTCAGTATATCTTTCTGGCAGAACATCTATCAGTCTGTCCAAACATCCTTCTGTCTGATCACGTTTGTCTGTCCAAACATCCAATGGTCTGAAGTTTGCCCTCTGTCTGATCATCCATGTGTCATCCATTCTGTTGGTATGTCAGTTCATCCTTTGGAATGTTCCTCTGTCTCAATATAGGTCTTGTTTCTTTTTGTTGTTGTTTTTATTTTTTATTTCAATAGATTTCTTTATTCATCCGTCAGCAGGTCCATCTGCCAGAAGGTCCGTATATCTGAACATCAGTCCATGTGTCTGTTTTTTCAAATGTCCTTCAGTGTGAACATCTGTCCTTCTTCCCAATCATCCATATGGCTGAATGTGTGTCAGAATATCCATCAGTTGAAATATTCATCCGTTAGAATGCATGACTATCATAACATCTGTCAAACCATCCATCTACCTCAGTGTCCATCTGTTTGAATGTGCATCTCTTTGAGCAACTATCTGTCAGAATGCTCATATGTTTGAACGTATGTCTGTCTGAAGTTCTGCCCATCTGTCAGAACACCCATCAATCAAAGCATTCACATGTCAGAAAACATCTTTCTATATGAATGTCTGTCAGAACATTTGTATGCCTATCTGAACATCTGTATGTATAAATGTCCATTTGTCAGCACATCTGTCTGAAGGAAGGTCCATCTGTCTAAATGTCTGTCCATCTCTCTGAACATCCGTCTTTCTGAATATCTATTATTTTGTCCAAATGTCCAACTGAAAGTCTGTTCACGTATTGAATGTCTGTTACTCTGAACATATGTCCATCTCTTTGAACATCTATTGTTTTGTTCAAATGTTCAGCAGTCTGAACATCTGTCCTATCCAATTGTCCATGTGTCTGAACACTATGAGTTGAAACACCTGTATGTCAAAATGTCCATCTAGAAGAATGCCTGCCTGCCTGTACATCCATCCATCTTTGTATCTGAATATCTTTCTGAAAGCATGTTGGTCTATTGGAACATCTGAACATCTGTCCATCAATCCCGAAGTCCATCTGTCTGACCATCTATCTGTTAAAACGTCTGAATGTCTGCTAGAATGTTGGTTTGTCTGAATTTCCAATTGTGTGTCTAAACATCTGTCTGAACATCTGTCTGTTGGTTCTGTATATCAGCATACCCATGTGTCAGAATGTGTGTCAGAATGTCTGTCCAACTGTCCAAAGATCTTTCTAATCATTTGTCTGTAAATCTAAACATTTGTCTATATGAACATCTGTCCATGTGTGAATAATTGTCTGAACATCTGTCTGCTTGAATGTCCATAGCATGAATGTCTGTCCATCTATCTGAACATTCATTTATCTGAACATTTGTTCATATCTCTGTCTGTCTCAACATCCGTTTGTCTGAAACCTCTTCATCTGTCTGAATATGAACCCATCGAATTATCCATTTATTGGAAAGTCCGTCTCTGAACACACAGGTGTCAAAATGCCTATCTGTCAGAATATCTGTCTTTCCAGACATTCTTCCGAATATCTTTCCATTTGTCTGCCTGTCCCAACATCCATCTGTGAGAATATCTGTCAGAATGTTCATGTGTCTGAATATCAATCCATCTATTTGAGTGTCCAGCTGGTGTGAACATCTTCTGTAGGCATACCTATCCACTGGAATGCCATCTGCCCCGATGTCTGTCTGTCTGTCCAAATGTCCATTTATCTGACTGTCCTTCTGTTATAATGTCTGTCCGTCTGTCCCAATGTTTGTTTGTCAGTATGTATGCCATCTGTCTAAACTTTAGTCTGTAGGAACCGCCATTTGTCTGAACATCTGTCTATTGGAACTTCTGTACACTGGCATGCCCTTTCCCAAAACACCTGTTTGAACATTTGTCCACCCGTGGAAATGTCCAGAAGGACATATAGATGGATTCAGTCTACAAGATATCCACTCTGTCTGTCTGGACATCCATCTGTGTGAATGTTTATCCACGTGTCCAGAAGTCCTTCAGTCTGCATGGTTGTCCATCTGTCTGAACGTTGTTCTGTCTGAACAGCCATCTGTGTAAACATCTGTCAGCATATCTGGGCATTTGTCCAAATATCTGTCTGAACATCTGACCTTTAGTCTGAATGTCCATCTCTGTGAAGGTCTGTCTGTCTGCTGCCCATCGTTCTGAACACCTATCCACTTCTCCAATCATGCATGTGTCTGAATTTTCATTTGTCAGAACATCCATCTATCTGAGGATCATCTGTCTGAATGTCCATGTGTTGGACACCCATCTGTCAGAATGCCCATTTGTCTGAATGTCCACCTATCTGAAGGTTCTTTCCTGTCCATCTGTCCAATATCTGTCTATCTGAATGTCCTTTAAGAATACCTGTCTGTCGGCCGGGCGCGGTGGCTCACTCCTGTAATCCTAGCACTCTGGGAGGCTGAGGCAGGTGGATTGTTTGAGCTCAGGAGTTCAAAACCAGCCTGAGCAAGAGTGAGACTCCGTCTCTACTAAAAAAAATAGAAAGAAATTAATCGGACAACTAAAAATATATAGAAAAACTTAGCCGGGCATGGTGGCGCATGCCTGTAGTCCCAGCTACTCGGGAGGCTGAGGCAGAAGGATTGCTTGAGCCCAGGAGTTTGAGGTTGCTGTGAGCTAGGATTACGCCACGGCACTGTAGCCCCAGCAACACAGTGAGACTCTGTTTCAAAAAAAAAAAAAAAAGAACGCCTGTGTGTCAAAACACCCATCTGCCTGAACATCTCTGCATGTGTCTGATAGTCTGTCTGAACATTCATATGTCTGAACACCTGTCTGTCAGAACATCTTTCCATCTGTCAGAAGTCTGCTTGTCTGAACATCTGTCTGCCTGCCTGAATGTCTGTGTGTCTGAACATGCACCTGTCAGTATGCCTGTCTGCTGGGAAGTCCATGCCTCGCTGGGGCAGCTTTGGAGAAGTGCACGCGCTACTCATCGCCCTGGAGGCAGAAACGTGTGGCTCTGCCGTGTGTTTGTCGCCAGCTGTGGGCGACCTTCCTCTTCTCATGCCTCTGACTGCTCCAGGATTTCAGTGATTGCCGTAGTTTATGGGCATGTGGTGTCATGGCCACAAGGTGGTGATCAAGTACTTTTTAGGTTTAGGATCTGTTTTAATTTTTGTTGTGATTCATTAGGATTTGGATTCAGGGTTCTATTTTACTGGATTCCTTATGCCACTAAAATAGGCTGATCACTGACAATGAGTTCTGGCTGCCAAATCAGTTTGGAACACAAAGTCATACCTAACGCTGGTTTCAGACGTGGGCTGAAGCACCCTGGATTAATGCAAAGGGGAGCAGGCTTTCCTCAGAGTTGCAGGTGCACGTTAAATGCACGTTCGTGCGCATGCGCTGTGTGCATCAGACTTTTGCCAGCAGACATATAAATGACTAGGGACAAGAAAAGCAGGAAAATATTTGCCTTCATTAGATGTGCATGGCTTATATTTCCCACGTTCTTCATCCAACAAGGGCAGGACAGGGTGTGGCTGTTGTCTTTTTCCTTTCTTCCTGCTCATCTTTCTCATCGAAGGCATTTGAGAAGAAACTGCTAGATGTCTGCATGTGTTTATCTTTTGGAAGAATGGAAGAGTGGGGAATCTGGGAACAAAAATAATTGCTAAATTAAATAGTGAAAAGAAACATAAGACGGATTGTGGGGCAAGAAACAGTATTGAACTGAGGAGAGTCCTTAAATAACACTCTGTTTAGCATAAATAGAAATTAACCTGGTCATGGTCCCAGGTCAGACTCAGAAGCTCTATAAGGGAGAAACCCATCTGTTTATTCTTTCCCATGATTCCATTTTTCAGGAGTTTATTCTGGTAAACTAAAATTCTATGCCTTAATTATCAATAATACTGTAAAGCTTTCTTTCAGTGAAGAATAAGTTAATACGTGATCTTTAGCTATAGTCATCAAAGCGGTATGGTACTGGCATAAAAATAGACACAAAGAGCAATGAGGCAGAAGAGAGCCCAGAAATAAATGCACGCACATACAGCCAACTAATCTTCAACAACGGCCCCAAGAAACGAGATAGGAAAAGGACAATCTCTTCAGTAAGCGGTGTTTGGAAAACTGAATATCCCCATGCAAAAGAATGAAACTGGGCTCTTATCTTAGACCATACACAAAAATCAATTAAGATGGATTAAAGGCTTAAACATAAGATCTGAAATTGTAAAACTCCTAGAAGAAAACATAAGGGAAAATTTCCTTGACATTGGTCTTGACAATGATTGTTCAGATATGACACCAAAAGCACACACAACAGATGCAAAAATAAACAAGGCGGATTACCTCAAACTAAAAAGCTCTGCACAGCAAAAGAAACAGCAAACAAAATGAAAAGACAACCTACAGAATGGGAGAAACTATCTGTAAACCATACATCTGATAAAGGGTTAATATCCAAAATATATAAGAAACTTATATATGGCAAAAAAAGAAAAAACAATGGTAATAACAATGGCAAAAAAAAACCCACTCAATTTAAAAATGGGGTTAGGACTTTTTTCAAAGACATTTTTCAAAGATATACAAAAGGCCAGTAAGTATGTGAAAAGGTGATTGGTATCACTAACCATCAGGGAAATGTAAAGTAAAGCCACAATGAGGTATCACCTCGCATTTTATTGACTGTTGTTAAAAATGCAACAAAAGATAAGTGTTGGTGAGTATGTGGAAAAATGGGAATCGTGGTACACTGTTGGCAGGAATGTAAATTGGTGCAACCACTATGGAAAACAGTATAGAGGTTCCTCAAAAAATTAAAAATAGAACTACCACATGATTCAACAATCCCACTGCTGGTTATTTATCCAATGGAATCTAAACTGAAGAGACATTTGCACTCCCATGTTCATTGTGGCATTATTCATAATAGCCAAGATGTGCACACAACTGGTGTCCATAAATGGGTGAATGCTAAAGAAATGTAGTATACACACAATGGAATGTTGTTCAGCCATAAAAAAAAGAAGGAAATTCTGCCACTCGGGACAACACAGCTGAACCCCGAGGACACTGGGCTAACCGAAATCAGCCAGACACAGAAACAAAAATACTGTGTGATCTCACTTATACGTGAAATCTAAAAGGTCAAGTTAACAGAAGAAGAGAGTAGAGTGGTGGTTTGCCAGGGCCTGGGGGAAGGGGGAAATGGGAGGTGAAGGTCAAAGGTACAAAGTTTCAGTTATGCAAGATGAATAAATTCTAGAGATCTAACACAGCATTGTGCTTCTAGCTAACAAAACTGTACTGGATACTTAAAATCTGCTAGGAGGGTGGATCTTCTGTTAAGTGTTCTTATTACACAATAATAATAATAATAATAATGATAGTGAGGATGAAAAGAAACTTTAGCAGGTAATTGGTATGTCTGTGGCCTTGGTGGTGGAGATGGTTTCATGAGTGTATTCTTATCCTCAAACTTGCCAAGTTGTGAAATTAAATATGTACAGTCTTCTACATGTCAATTACACTTCAATAAAATGGTTTTGAAAAACAAATACTTTTTATACTGTGTCTTTAACATGATAACAGAGAAAATTTGATCCCCGTGATATTTCTGTGGCTCTCAGGTGGGTACGGTAAGCAGGTGTCCCTACACGGCTGAGAGCGGGGCAGCAGGGATTTACGCATGAGATTTAGTTCCACTGTTCTGTGACCTGTTCACTCATGTCTTGCCCCCACTTTCAGAAAGTGAGTTTAATAATTTGTAAAAATTCTTTCAAGGCTTAGTATCTTTCAAGGTTTATATAGCTCATTTCCTTTAAGTACTTTGAAAAAAAATAGATGGAAATTGTAAGGCATTTACGACGCCAAATTAGAGAATGTTCAAGGACTGCCGGTATTCCTTAACAGCAAATCTTTGAAGAAAGGTTCTCTTTACTTGTAAACATTACTCTTATAATAAATTTAAGTTAGTAAATAGGACTTTAAATATGAAAGTTCCCCATCAAAGCACTAAAATGCTGTCCTGCCGATATTACTTACCGTGTAGTGGAGGCACAATTAACTCTGACGTCAACAGTATTCATACTGACGATTCATGCATCAGCATTAATCCTACTCTTCTCTGTGTAAAGCTCGTGTTTTCATATAATTAATTCCCAGAGATTCATCGCCATCAGCAAACACGTTGATGTATTGTCACGCAAACAACTGTGCCAAAGATAATGATAAATAAGTCTGTAGGGCTTGAGTGAGGGCAGGGATGCAACGGGACCAGCAGCACCGTGTTAACAGACATAGAGAAGATGATCTTTATTTAGAATTTTCAAACCAGAGGAGATAGTTAACAGAAAGCAGGAGTTACTCCTGATGTCGCCCAAAGTGCCCCGTGAGTACACAGAGCTCGGCTGGCACCAAGCCAGTGCGGTGAGAATCCTGCCAGGCACGAGCTCCCTCCGACTCTCACTGGGGTTTTGGTTTCCTGCCCTGCCGTCTCCCTCCACACACACCCAGGACTGTTCTCAAGAGCGACTGTGTGAGTTCACCCGCTCACCAGATGCAAGTGAATGGCGCACGATCAGAGCACTAGTTAAGAACATTTTCAACATGTTTCGTCTTTAAGCTGAGCCATACCAATGAGGGTGCCTGGGGAGGGGGTAGATGGTCACGCAACCATGAGCACACGTGTGTGCTGGACACACGGGTATGAGTGCATACGTGTGCGAATCTGTTATAGCTGCGTGTGTATTACCCGCGTGAAATACACTTTTGTCAAAAATTTCACTATCGGGGGCAGAGGGATACCCCCTAGGACCTTACTACTCAAAGTGTGGCCCTTGAACCAGCAGCAGCAGCTCCACGCAGGAGTTTGCAGAATGCAGACCATCAGGCCCCAGCCCAGACCTCCTGAGTCGACACCTGCGTCAACAACCTCGCTTATGATCCATGTGCAAATCAAATGTTGAAGATGTTGATCTAGAACAATGTTTTCCAAAGAGCCTATTAGTGACTCATGAAATCAGTTCAGCCTGTTATAACCAGCACTTGAAAGAAAGAGCGAGAGAAGGAAATGGAAGAAGAGATGGAGAGACAGAGCATCAAAGCCAATAGGAGACTTCAGAGCACTCTGCACACAGTAAGGGTCAGTACTGCTCCACAGATGCGTGGTGTCCCAGGTCACCGCAGCAGAAGGGGAGAGACGGATGCTGCGCACTAGCTCGTCACTGCCCCAGCCCGGAGGATGCAGGCCGCGGTGCAGTGGCTGCAGCAATTCTCCCGGTTCCAGCCCCACTGCAAGGAAAGTTGGGAAATACAGAGGAGCTCATGGACATTTGGTGAGCACTGCCTGTTCCGCAGCCTGGGAGCTGTTTACCCCTCGAGCTAGAATGTACGTTCCATGAAAGCCCGGGACCTGTCTACTCGGCCCTTGCTGGGTCCCCAGCCATAAGAGTGCTACTCGGCACAGAGCCCACCCTCATTAACTGCTTAGTGAATGGATAGGCAGTGTTTACTGAGCTAGACGCTGAGATTACAAAAACAAATCTGACAGGGGTCCTGTTTTCAATGCAGTCCAGTATTCTTCTCTCCTTCCCTCGTTTTGGAAGAAAACCGGGCTCTGCTGTCCTCAAAAGCTCGTCTTGCCACCTCCACATCTCCCGGAATCTCCTTCGGCCCAGTCGGCACCAGTCATCACTTCTCTCCCCCGATTTCTTCTCTCGCCTCCTCTTGCTGTGCGCGCAGCTTCACGCCTTCCCAGGCCTGCGCCCCGTCCTCAACACAGCTTCCCCGAGCTACTTTGTAACTCCCTTTGTTCCTCCTGTGGCTGAATGACATTCCATTGTGAGAATACCACATTGGTTTATCCACTCCTTGGTTGATGGCCATTTGGATTGTTTCCACCATGGGGCTATAATGAATAATACGAATGTTACGCACATTCATGGACAGGCTTTTCTGTGAACATATGTTTTCATTTCTCTTGACACCATGGAATCGCTGGGTCACATGGTAACCATTTAATCCTCTGAGAAACTGTCAGACTTTTCCAAAGCAGCTGCACCATTTTACATTCTCATCATCAGGGAATGAAGGTTCTAATTTCTCTACATTTTGCTGATACCTATTATTATCCAATTTTTTTATTTTAACCATTCTTGGGAGGCAGGAAGAGTAGATCGTTGTGGTTTTAATTTGCATTTGCCCGATAACTGTGGACTTCTTAATTTTTTAGTCCAGTATCTTCTTATTCCCTATCCAACATGTCCTTTCTTTAGCTTTTAACACAACTCTTGACACAACTCAGCTGTCTCCCTTACACGGCCCCCAAGGTCTGCTCCTCAGTCTACCTTTTCTTCCTGACCTGTGTCTTCTTTTTCTCAGCCTCCCTCACCGGCCCTTCTTCCCACCCCACAAACTCTGATGCTCACCAGGCTCTGTCCTCCACCCATCCTTGCCACCATCCCTCCATCACCCTGTTCATGCCTGTGCCTCTGACTGTCACCCAGGTGGAAGACCCTCGAATGTATATACTTCCCAGGTCCTAATCCCAATTTCACTTTTAAATTATCTTTAATAAGAAACCCAATTAAAAGTTCAATCAAGTATCAATAAAATGTGTATGGCTAACATGCACAGAAAATATTGTAAACTATAATTAGTGATAATGATTCTTTCTTCCAGCTATCATTTAAAAATAAGTAGACAGATAATATTAAATATTGGAGGAACTCCCCAGGGAAGAGAGCATTAGGTTGTAGTATATTGTTTTCTCAGGTTCTTTATGTGCCAAGAAGGCAATTCATGCTCTAGCCCAGGAGTCAGTAAACTCTTGCTTAAGGGGCCAGATACTAAATATTTTAGGCTTCGCCGGCCATAAAGTCTCTGTCGCAACTAATCAACTCCACCTTTGTAATACAAAAGCAGTACAGCCAATATGCAATTGAATGAGCATGACTATATTCTAACAATACTTTATTTAAAGCATCTGGGCAGCCAGAAAGCCCTAGTCTGTGGATCTCTGATATAGCCATCGCATCTGCATTATAGCCCACAGGAAGAGGTTAGAGAAAAGAGATGCCTACTTTCTCCATTTAGAAACATTTCTACTTACCTGTCATTGCCTCAAATTTACTTACAAGGCCTTCTCAAGCTGCAAGAGATGGGAAAATACAATCTTTTGTCTAAGTGATATCAGTAGCTAACTGTTGGGGAGGAGAATTATTACTGTGGAAGTAAGGGAGAGTAGACATTATGGACAGTTAGAAGATTCTGCATCAGTTAGCTATTTTTACAAAGATGCTGTATAACACCCCAAACTCAGTTGCACACATAAGCATTTATAAACATTTCTCACTCTCACATCTGCAGTTTGGTTGAGTTTGGTTGATGTTGGCGAGGCCCCGCTGGGTCTGGCTCCAAGCTGTGGGTTGAGTCCAGGTCTGCTCCATGAGTCTTTCATCCTCCTTGGACCAGTATCTATCCAAGGCATGTTCTGTTCACGGTGACGGGCAGGAGCATAAGAGGGGCAGGTGGAACGTGCACTATATCTCAGGGCGTAGGCCCACTCTCCCTTCAGCCTACACTTCTTTGGCCAAAACCAGTGATGTAGCTGAGCCCTGCACCAACAGAGCAGGAAATTGTACTCCCTCCATGGATGTTGGTATAGAAGAAATGAATATTTAGTGAACAATAATGTAAGCCACCACACTTTATCGCAACTAGCAAAGGTGATTAAACATACTTATGTCCACAGGATAAAACTGGTGTTTTCCTGAATCCTTACTGTGTGTGCACAAACACCCACACACACACCCATAAACAAGAACAGAAATCAGACTACATACTCTTAAGTTTAAGAATGTTAGGTCGCCATCACAACACTCCACTGCAGTTCCTGAATAACTAGTAATAATCTTTCCTAGACTCATTTTGCATTGAAACAAAGTGAGAACATGTCTCTTTAATAAATAATCAAACTTGCTCATGTTGATCTAGTTTCTTTTTTAAAAAAGTCTGCCTGGTAACCTTGCCCCAGGCTTGGGGATTGGAGGAGCAGAATGGAAGTCATGGGAACAACGCGGCTACTGAAGAGACCTGTGCCCTCCTTCAAGCCATGTGGCATGTAAGGACACGGAGAAGAGGCCCAGCAGTAGCAGCGGTCTTGGCCAAAAGGCAGCCACATTTCTTACATAAGAAGCACTTATTATTTGGGAAAAATAAAGTGCAAGGGCATAATGCCACCTCACATCAAGGGTGGCAACAAGCAAGGACCGTCCCTGCATGGGACCCAACTAGGACTCCAAGTATGCTAGAGGGGAAGCCCGTGACCCACTGGCAGATGTATTTTCTAGTCTTCCACCCATACTTCTTACAAAGTACTCTCTGCCCTACAGGAGGGAGAACAGAGACTAGGGGGCGTGAGCTATTGGCTATCAGGACACAAAATCAGCTACAGCCTGAATGAGGACACCACAAAGAGCCAAATTATCTCTATCCAGCTCAAAACTGGTTCTCAGGAGGAGCTCACTGAGTCCCCTTCACTCGCCCTCTGAAACGCGCATCCCTGCGTCTCAGAACGCCACCGCTTCCCCATATGTGCTGGCAGCCTGAGTTCCTTGTGACTCAGCTCACAGTATGACACTACCTCCACGCTCCTCCTCAGCTACTTAAAAAGCAACGATTTTAACAAAATAGGTCGGGGGAGGAGATGTCAGAGCAGGTGATAAAAAGAAAAATATGCATCTACCACAGTTGTAAGGATGAAAAAGCAAGCGGATTTCCCCAGCACCCTTGCATAATCTCTTCATCTGTTACCATGACGAATCCTTTCCCCTTCGTTCACCATAACACCACACACACACACACACACACACACACACACACGTGCGCACACGCATGCACACACGTGCACACAGGGAAGGGCTGTAGTTACCACCTCATCATTCCCAAAGGACCCACCAACCACCCCGTCTTACGCACAGAACCACGGTTGCTCTCAGTGAACATGTTCACGTGCACACACCTCTCCCTCTCCTCCTGTCTAGAGAAGCAAAGATCTCTGGGGTGCTTCTGCTCTTTTGGATGCCTTACAACCAACTCCAGGGTAGCTGTTACAAATGTATTATGCCCCCAAGTAGGAAACACATCCTCTTCCCTGGTCACTCCTTTCCCCCTAGCAGGTGGCCTCCAGTAACCCTCCCTGGTGTTTCCCTGTTCCAACACCATGTCTCATGTACAGAAAGGATTCTTCAGATCCCCTTTGATGACCCCAGACGGCCATCGGTTGTGCTCCTTGAACTGAGAGATTTGCCTGCAGCATCGTGAAGGGGAATGATGGCAGGAGGCTCGATTGTTGGGCCCCAGGTTTTTCTAATATGACTCAACTAATTCCCATTCCTAAATTACAAGCCAGTGTGTAAAGCAAGCCTCCACCGTGAAGACCATTTGTACATATTTATTAATAGCTTAGTTTTATACAAATGGAGAATTGTTTATATGAAGGCATAACAATTACCTATATGTTCTCAGCATGAATGGAGAGCCCAAAAGGTTTTTTTTCTTTCTTTCTTTTTTTAAATTGTGAGATATAATGTATACACAGAAAAAAACATATTAAATTGTATGGCTTAAAGCTGGGGTTGACAAACTTTTCCTGTAGTGGGCTAGATAAATATTTTCATCTTTGCAGATTGTACATTCCGTCATAACTTTGATTCTGCCATTGCAGTGGGGCAGCAGCTACAGACAATACATAAGTGAATGGATATGACTGTGCTCCGATGAGGTTTTATTTAAACAATAGTCAGCCGGCCAGATTTGGCCTATCTGGCCATAGCTTTCCCATACTGCCTTAGTCTGTTTGTGCCACTATAACAAAATACCACACACTAGGTAATTCATAAATAATAGAAATGTATTTCTCACAGCTCTGGAGGCTGGGAGGTCCAAGATCAAGGCACTGGAAGGTTTGGTGTCTGGCAAGGTGCTGGTCTCTGGACAATACAGGAGTTACAATCATTGGCTACAGATTGTAACATACATGCTAAAATATCTTCATGCAAGATAATCAGCAAAACTTCATGATTCAGAAACAAATAGTATCTTTTTCAATGTCAGTAGTTTATGCATTAATTAGTATATTAACAATTTGAGGAATTCACAATAAGATTCTTTGTTCAGGGGCAGGATGTTGCCTGAATCACAAGACCTCCCCAGGGCAGGTTAATTTGGAAGCCTGCCAAATGTAACCTGTAGGTTGTCAGAAAAATTCCCTTTGCAAACAGCTATAAAGCAAGGATGCCCATTATCACTGCTTCTAAGGGAAATAAGGTGGTGAAATAGAAAAAGAGTATAGTCTGTGGATCTGGAAAAAACCCTCACTGGTGATGAATTGGGCTAGCATTCAGGTGGAGGAAAAACATTGGCTTATGCGGTAGCTGGAGGCACTTGAATAGTATGGGGGTGATAATAATTATAAGAATTACACAGTTGTCTGTCTTTTGTTAATTCTTCTAAAGCTTTGAGGAAGGGAAATGACAAACTCAGGTCAGCCAGCTGCCAACCTGAAGCATACTGTAGAATCCAAAGGCCTCCTGTAGCCATAGGGAAGATAGTGTGGAAAATCAGACCCAGGATTTAATTGTAAGGGCAACAATCCCACAAAGGAAACCGGACCCTTAGCCTCAGTGGTCTCCTATGCCAACTTCAGAACTCTGAGAAGTACATCTCTAGTGTGTCTAATATATTGCCTGTCCAATCTACCCTGGAGTCATTTATTTAAATATACATGTAGCCTTGAAAATATTGCAAACTATGGGGTTTTTTTCTTTACTAAACATTAAGTTTTTTTAGATCTGTTCATATTGCTATCCATAGATCTATCTCATTGATTTTAACTGATGTGTAGCATCACATGTTTTTTATTCATTCCCCTAATGATGGACATCTACATTATTTCCAATTCGTTCTTCCTATGACAAACAAAACTTTGAAGACTATACTCACACGTTTCCCGACGCAGTTCAGTGAGACTTGCAGTGGAGCTTTATCCCATTCTTCATGTGACCGGCTTCTCCTTTTTCTCCAGCCTCAGCAAAAATGTTATTAATGCATCTGCCAAGAGCCCTTTTCTGACCATCCTACCTAAAGCGGCCCTCCTCAGTTATTCTTTCAGTCCCTAGTTTGTTTCCATCATAGCACATGTAAAAAGTTGAAGTATTTTATTTATTTCCATTTTTTTCTCTCTCCCCTACAGGAATGTAATCTCCATGCGGACAGATACTGTGTCCGTCTTACGAACTTTTGTATCTTCAGCATCTAGGACAGTATATGGCATAAGTAGGTGCTCAATAAATATGGAAGGAAGGAAGGAAGAAAGGAAAGAAAGAAAGATGGATACAAAAAGGGAGAGAGAGCCTGAAAGAAAATTTGAGAATGGGCCGGGCGCGGTAGCTCATGCCTGTAATCCTAGCACTCTGGGAGGCCGAGGCAGGAGGATCGCTCAAGGTCAGGAGTTCAAGACCAGTCTGGACAACATCGAGACCCCATCTCTACTAAAAATAGAAAAAATTAGCTGGACAACTAAAAACATACAGAAAAAATTAGATGGGAATGGTAGCGCACGCCTGTAGTCCCAGTTACTCAGGAGGCTGAGGCAGAAGGATTGCTTAAACCCAGGAGTTTGAGGTTGCTAGGCTGACGCCACGGCACTCTAGCCTGGGCAACAAAGTGAGACTCTGTCTCCAAAAACTAAAAAAGAAAAGAAAATTTGAGAATAATCCCAAGCAACTTGGCTGGGTGGAACCTAAGAAGAGAAAGGCCAGTAGGAAATTACTTGTAATGGGGACTGATTTGGAACCTTAGGAATTGTGAATTCTGAAAGTAATTTTAAGTTGTTCTCATTTCTGTGAGGTATCCACCCTCCAGTACAGTAGTCCCCCCTTAACCTTGGGGGATACATCCCAAGACCCCTAGTGGGCAGGTGAAACCTTGGATAGTACTGAACTTGATTGCCTTCTACTGGAACACATTTCTGTTCATGTCTTCTACCCACAAATGTAATACTTTTTCCAGCTTGACTAAGCACTTATCATGCACCATGGCTACAACTTTTGTAGTCTGAGGTGGGACAGCAAGACTAGCATGAATTTTTTTTTTCCTCCTTCACAATTACGTGGATAGAGAATTCATTCTTACTATAGATCTTGGGAACGTCAGCATATAATTTTTTTCTTTCCTCATTAAGTAGAGAACTTTCACCTTTTCACTTAAAGGAAGCACATTCTGGCTTCTCTTTGGCATATCTGAATTTCTAGGATCACTACGCTTGTGCTTTGGGGCCATTACTAAGTAAAATGAGGATTCCTTGAACACAGATACTGCAACACTGTGACAGTCGATCTGGTAACCGAGAGGGCTACTAAGTGACTCTCGGGTGGGGAGCGAGACAGCATGGAGATGTCAGACAAAGGGAGGATTCATGACCCAGGTGAGACAGGGCTGGACAACAGGAAATTCACCGCATTACTCAGAATGGTGCAGAATTTAAAACTCATGAATTGTTCATTTCTGGAATTTTTCATTTAATACTTTCAGACCTTGGTTGAACTCAGCTAACTGAAACTGTGGAAAGCAAAACTGAAGATAAGGGGGGAGGGCTACTGTATCTTCAAAATTTTAAGCCTATTCCTTATAAAAGTTATGTGTTAGTAGGCTTTGGGGAATCCAGGAGAAGAGGTCTGTGTCCATAGTTGACACAAAATGTTATGAAGTAAGGACAGCAATTGCAAATGAGATCACATAAAGCCACTGAGGGATAGAGGCAGGAATAGGAATTTGGAGTGAGATGTGAAAGGAAAACACCAGAAAAGTTAACAGCCCCTCAGAAATCATCAGAATACTCTGAAGGATGCCATACTTCCTGTAATTACATGAAATAGAAACTGGATATTTAAACTTTAAAATAAAGAGTAACCTCAGAAGATTTAGAGACAAATATATGTTATGTATTTTCATATTTTTATGTAGAGTTCTACAATGTTCTACAATGTTTACAAAACATTTAGGATTTAGATAAATATATTTCCCCTTCAATGGTTTCATTGGATGATTCAAAGTTGAGAATATTGGCAGTAAGGGTTGAGAAACTCTCATTTATTAACCTGGATGAGAAATTGCTTCTTTAGCCCTTATGAATGCCTTTGTATGTACATGCCTATCCAAGATAGACCTATAGATTGTCCAAGACAATCATGGTGTTTTGTATGATGTCTGATCTACAATGACAACATAGTCAATCAGGATAATTTTATAATATTTTTAAATGCTGAGAAAAATTCACTTAGTAGATTCATTAGAGAAAATGCATTATGGAAAAATTTTTGAAATGTGATTTTAATCAGATCAGTGTGGGGATAGTGACGTGCAGAGTAATATGTGATAGACATTAGGAAATCAATAAAATATTTTAGTGACTGCTCTGAAACCGAGGGACTCTATACCAAGTCAACAATTGAAGTTGACCAAAAAATATCAGCTTAATTCCTGATTTTCTGTATCAATGGGGAGGGATGATATGGCTCATCTACAGCAGCTAAGAATCTGAGAATCTATTACTGAGTCTGCTTATCATGCTACTTCCTTTTTCCATAGGCTTTTGGGCATGAAATGGAAAGGTAAATTGCTTATCTGCTGCAGTTTCCAAAACCAATATCATAAGGAGTCCCCAGGTTATCACAGTCCCTGTGGCAGGCGCATTCAAAAGGCCATTTAGCTATGACCCTGGCTCTCGGAGCCTTTCACTGATGGTAGTGGAAACTGACAAGCAGATTGGTAAAAACAGCCTATGGTATTCCCCACAGCACTTCCGAATTAAATCACTCCCTGCACCCTTCCACTTCCCACCTCACATATACGCTGAAAAGTGTGTCATGAATCAGGCAATGCCTCTGGCATTGTTTGGTGTGACTCAATCTTGTTTAGTAGTGTGCTGTGAGAATCTCCCTGCAACTAGTGTCAGAAAACACTGGACAAAGTTGGGATGTTACTCATGTGGGGCAGTGTGGGATGCCAGGGAGACCCTTTGTGACTCAGTATTGAACAGTGAATAAGGCACTGAGACCTTTAAAGGCCTTGATGTGCTGGAGATAAACTGACCCATTGTTTCATCATGAGGACCCTCATGATATATCCCCCTGGAAAGTGGTTTTGTAAGACAAACCTTTTGGTCTTGCTGCAAGATGGACTCAGCCTATATCCTCTAATGACTTAGTGAAGTAAGTTGCTATGTACTTTGTTGTATGAGTTGAAGCAGTCAGTAGAAAGGGGTAAACACAAAACTTTGGAGCAAGCAAGGCCTGGATTTGAATCTTGATTCTGGGACTCGATAACTGATCACTTTATAGGATTGTTTAGATTATTAAATGAGATCATGTATATGAAGTGGTTAGCATATCGTGAGTATTTAATTGATAGCGAAAAACAACAAAAAAATCTAATTGAATACCGAATGGTAACCATTGGTAAAGAGCAGCTTGTAACAGAAGCTATAACTGCACAAAGGTTTATAGCTTCGTAGAGGTTACCCTGTAAAGATGGTAAGCTTTTGTTAAATTTAATTTACACAATAATTTAGAGATTTACTCTGGAACTTGGCTTTCATAGATGAGCATTTTCTATGTCTGAAGTTAAACATATAGAATATATGTCCTAGAATATACAACAAGTATATTTTTCTGGTTGCTCTTCTAAACTAAGAATTTGTTATTTCTAACACATGGTTTAACAAGGTTTTCTTGAACATATTTGTTCTTGTGTAGACATGAAGCTATTGGATTAGGCAGTGTTTCTGGTGTTGGTAGCAGTTTCTTAGAAATTTAGACGGATCTTTTTATTTAGTCTTCTGACCAAAGGTAATGACTTTGCCAGGTAACTGATGTAATAAGAAGGGTTGAGCTGCATATAAGGGTGGTAAGATAACTGGTGCAGGGAGCCTGGGAGTAAATGTCCACCTTTCACTGAATCGCTTTCAACTTAAACCAACTGAGCAAAATAGCCAAAAGCAGCTTATGTAAACAACGCAAATATTTACTGAATTCTGGGCACTGAGATACCAAAGACAATATAAATCAGGTCCTTGGCTCCAATCGGAGCACAAATCCACAAAGAGCAATTAGAAGCATCACAGTGCTGCATTACGTATCACAGAGATGCTAGTCATAGGAAGTTCTCTGCTTCCTTCTGATCACTACATGCTCTTAAGTATTAGGCCTTTGGCGTCACATTTACATTAAAACACTCAAAATTACACTAAAACAAGACAGCAGTAATCACAAAGCAGACTCCACTATTGAGTAACAGTGTGTGTGTCATCTACAAAGGCCTCTGTAGGTGGCCTTCTGACAGGGCTGCCTTTTAACCTACTGTTATTTGACCAGAATTGTGGGCTGTCATGACCATACTCTCTTAAATCTTCGCTAGGCAAAGATCTCTCATACTCCAGGAAACAGGGGAACTTCCTTTAGTGCCAGGTTGAATTTATACTCCCACATGCTACAATTTGAGCCCTTCTTTGCCCTGCAAGATCTCCCTGTTTAGTCAGCTCAACGTTCTATCTGACAGATGTCCCTGACACAGTTATGTGTGATCTGCTGTAGACCAAATAAACTTCACTTTTTGGGCAAAAATTTGTTGGCATACCCAGGTGGTTACACACCACTATTTGAGGACTTCATCTCTAACTGGAGTAGTCAAAAGCAGGAAAATGGGTGGGAACTGATATTGTCAGGGATAGAATCTTAAAAAAGATGGCTCTTCAAGGATGGGTAAGATTTAAATTTGTAGATGTAGAAATGGTGGCTATTCCAGGTGAGGAGAAAAATATTGTCTGTTTCATTCTGTAGCATAAAGAGTTTTCCTTTCCAGTTATCCAAGTGTCTTTTCAACTGCACTTTTTTTTTTTTTTTGAGACAGAGTCTCACTTTGTTGTTCTGGCTAGAGTTAGTGCCGTGGCGTCAGCCTAGCTCACAGTAACCTCAAACTCCTGGGCTCAAGCAATCCTCCTGCCTCAGCCTCCCAAGTAGCTGGGACTATAGGCATGTGTCACCATGTCTGGCTAATTTTTTCTATATATTTTTAGCTGTCCAATTAATTTCTTTCTATTTTTAGTAGAGACGGGGTCTCGCTCTTGCTCAGGCTGGTCTCGAACTCCTGAGCTCAAACAATCCGCCCGTCTCGGCCTCCCAAAGTGCAGCAAGTCAAATTTTTGCTGCTCTGCCCATGGCGTGAAAGCACCGCAATAATTTTAGATTAGGCATCTTCGCAAATATGGAATCCATGAATAATGATGATCAACTGTACTTAACTATGTTTTAAAGCTGTGACATTTATCTACTTCATCCACAGACTAGAATTTATTGCTGAATCATGCTCCAGTATTTGCATGACACTTTAAATACCCATTCTGTCTGAAGGTAAATAATTCCTAATTGTGTAGTAGATAGTTTGCTTTTCTCTGTTGCAGCAATATTTCAGGTCTCTGTTCATTCCCTCAGTAATACTGAGAACTTACCCTGTACGAGAATTTTACTAGGCACAGCCATGAATAAAAATACAATTCTACCCTCTTGGACCATCAAATACTGTGATAAGTGCTATGGCAGGGATTTACCAAATGTGCTGGATATTTTATTTGCCCCTTTACCCCACTCTGCTCTCTTCCCCACAGAACTGACCTGAATGCACCACAGCAGTGGGCTCCCACCTCCTGTCTTCCGGGTGGGTTTGGCCAAGGAGTGTCCTGGCCAGACATTAGAGGATGGTGAGGGTGTCTGTCCTCTGGTCTTCTCCCGGGGAGAGCTGCCGTAGCAGTCAAAGGTCACCACTTCTCCCAAACTTCCTTCCACCACTCTCCGAGTTGCCACTCCTTACACTCTTTCCTTCTGGCCAAGGCTGATGTCAGCTCTGCTGCTGCTCGCCCAGAGTTGCTGAAGCTTCTGTGCTTCCTCTCTGGGTCTCCTCTATACCTACACTTTTATGTAGTAGCTCCTCGAAGTATTTTAAAGAACCATCTGTTGTTGGAACCAAGACTGATAAACCAAGAGAAATTCCTAGGGAACAAGAATTCCAGTGAGGAGTTTATCTCTTTGTCAGATCCTTGTCACCAAACATTATTAGAAAGGATCCCCTAACTTTGTAGGGAATGTCCTAAGAGTTTTGATAACCAAAATCTTCTAGTGGATATCTATGCAGATAACTACACAAGGAAATGAATTTAAATTTGCCTTCTTTGGCAAGCCCTTAAACCAATGGCTGCAGCATTTAGTTGTGAGTTTTTGAGTAGGCCCAATTGTATTTACTCCATTTTTTCAACCTAGTCCAGAGACTTTAAATACCTGCCTTTTCTATCCAGATAAAATTTCAGTCTGAGAGAGGACATCTTAGTTTATAACTTTAGGATTGTTCAGAAGGCCTATGATCTCTTAGCGTGACATTAGAAAGAGGGCAAGATAGGTTAAGTTTTATGGAATCAGATCTATCACTGGTCTCAATTCATTTTCAGTGCTTGCCTAGATCACTTCAGCTTTTTCTGTGCAATGGACTCCTCAGATACCGTTTTTAAATGCAGAAAATGGAATGCACGGGATTACAAAGGAAACAAACTACATTGAAGTATAAACTATCAAAATATGGTAATTTGTGATACAGTAATATAAGTGTGCATTAAAAAATATGTTGAGATCTCTGAAACACCTGTAATCTAATACAAAAATACCTGATTATTACTGATAAAGTCACAATCAGTAATACAACTGGATTGTTGTCTGCATTTATAATTGAAGGAAATAATAAATTTCAATTATAATCTAGCAAAAATAAATTTTTTTCCCATCCAAGTTGAGGTATCCTCTGAATTCCATCCTTGAATCTCTTAGAGGTCTGTGTATTCCAGATTAAGAACCCCTGACCTCGCTAATCAGATCCACCAGTGTTTCAAACAGGACTATAACATCATATTCCAAGGCCAATGATACTTAATCTAGCATAATTTAGTGTTTAACATTATCCACACCTCATATCCACTTCATTAGCACAAACTTAATAAGTTACACATGTTGTATGAGATTTTGTGTAAAATAGCTATCCTACTCCTAAAGAAAAAGTCCAGGATACTATGTAGCAACTTTTTTTTTTTAAGAGACAGGATCTCTTTCTGTTGGAATGCAGTGGCATGATCATACCTCACTGCAACCTTGAATTCCTGGGCTCGAGCAATCCTCCTGCCTTGAACTCCTGGCCTCAAATGATCCTCTGGCCTCAGCTTCCAAAGCACTGGGATTACAGGTATGAGCCACTGTGCTCAGCCTGTAGCAACATTTAAATGGGAGAAGCAGGAAAGGATCATACCCACACTGAGATTGTCTTTCAGTCATTCAAAAAACATTCATGGAGTGATTTCTATGTGCCAAACATAATACTATCACAAAACTAAAAAAGCTAGTTTAGTGAGAGTCACAAGTATTCATGCAAATAGTTACAACAGTATTGTGTGATATCAATAGTACCTATGACATGCTTATGGGATTACATAAATGAGTAGTACCCAGCCCAGATTAGGAAGGTCAGGAAAGGCATCCCTTAGAAGTATGAGCTAGATCTTGAAGAATGAGTTGGTGTTAGCCAGGCAGACAATAGAGGAAGTCTATTTTGGGTCAATGCAGCAAGACATGCAAAATAAGAGACAATGGAGTGAGGTTGGCATGTTCCTGAGATTGAACAAAGTTAAGATGTCGCTAGAAAAGAGATGCGTGTGGAGAGGGATACAGGTGGCAGGTCATTGTTTGCCTAGAATACCTTCCTTTAGGAAATAGTCCTTCCCCTTCTGTAGGAAGTACCTCATTCCATTCTAGGGCGACTAACTTTAAGGAAGAGCACCCAATCCAAGCCAAGCCAATCAAAGTCCTCTCACTTCCTCAGGGATCTTGAATTCCAGGAACCATATGGGCCTGAAGATGCCAATGGCTGTGTTGCCTCCACATCAACAGAGCCTGTCCAGAAATAAAACAAACGTGAAAAAAAGCATTACCAAGGGATGCATCAGGAAGACAAGGCCTTAATGCTATCTTTGAATTCCTAGATCTAGTCCAGCCTAAAGCCACTCCTGGGCTTTTCAATTGCAGGAGCCAACAAATTCCTCATATTTGCTGAAGCTATTTTGAATGAGATTTCTGTCACTTGGAACTGAAAGGAGACTGATTTAATAAGTATGAACAGTGACACTGAAGTAGCTTTTTAGGGCTATTGACTCAAAGCAGGAAATGAAACAATCAGATTTGCATTTTAGACTACGTTACTCACATGGGAAATGAACTGGTGAGGGGCAAGTCTTAGATATTCTCTGGCTATTTCCAATAGTTCTGAGATTTACACATTCTAATCACAATTCCCCTCACTTTTAAAATAATTTAAAATTTTTTCCTTGTTACAGAGAAATCAGAAAATACTTACAAGTAAAGATAAATAGAAAACTCCCAAACCTACTGTCTTAGTCTATTTTGTGTTGTTATAACAGAATACCACAAACTGGATAGTTTATAGAGAAAAAAATCTTATTTAATTCATGGTTCTGGAGGCTGGAATGTCCAAGAGCTTGGTGCTGACATCTGGCAAGGGCTTTCATGCTATGTCATTTCATGGTGGACGTTGGAAGGGTAAGAAAGCACAAAAGCCAGCAAGCAAGAGGGGGACCAACTTGCTTATGTAACAAGCCCCCTCTTTGTAATAATGACATTAATCCATTCATAAGGGTAGAGCCCTCATGGCCCTAATCACCTCTTAAAGGTCCCACCACTTAATACAATACCATCACAATGGCAATTAAATTTCAACATGAGTTTTGGAGGGGACATTCAAACCATAGCATGCTGGCCTGGCGCAGTGGCTCACGCCTGTAATCTTAGCACTCTGGGAGGCCGAGGCGGGTGGATCGCTCAAGGTCAGGAGTTCGAGACCAGCCTGAGCAAGAGCGAGACCCCGTCTCTACTAAAAAAAATAGAAAGAAATTATCTGGACAACTAAAAA
>CAUYSK010026352.1:0-20262 GCA_963575035.1 Avahi laniger
GCAAGACACAAGAAATGGAGACAAGACAGGAGTCTGATCAAGTCTCAGCGTTTATTGTCGGGTGCTTGCTTATATGCCCTGGGAAGGGGGAAGGGTAAGTTTAGGACCTGTGGCATTCGCTGATTGGTGGTAGATGGGTGACGTGAGGGAGCAGGGGTCGTTGGTCTTGGCGCGCGTGGGAAATCTAGTGCGGGACTTTCCAGGGGAGGAGGAAGAAGGAGGAAGTGATGGCTGGCATAAATGGCTGCCGTAAGCTGCCTTTTCACGGCCATGTTGGCTCCCAACAACAATCCAAAGTTTACTTCCTCAAGGAAAGTCACAGAAAGGACTAAGTTCTCTTGAATACAGGTTTCCCATAACTTTGAAGATTATATACCACTGGACTAAAACAATATAAATTCCAGGACTTTAATTAAAAAGCTGATGCATCCATGAGTATTGCTAACTCAACCTCAAACAAAACAGAAATTAATTACATGGGACTGAACTAAATTTTTTATGACTTTTTGCTTGAAACATTGCTGATTCTTTTTGTGTTTTGTTTTCCAGAAGTCAAGAAAACTTTTTTCCTTTTTTTGAGCTACTTATTGCTTACAACAAAGTATATACCTGTATGCAAAATTTGAAACATTTATTTTTGTCTTTACTTGATTTATCCACAATTAGAAAACTGTTTGTGAATATTCTTAATTTATGACAATACAGTTATTTGTATAAGCTTAATAAGAGTTTGTTTTCTTCTATAACAGGACACAATAAAAGACACTGGTTATTTTACCAAGGCTTTGACCAGAATGGCATATTTTCAGAGGTTCCCACACTGCTTTAAGGAATTAAGGTTGACTTTATAAGGCCAAAGAAAAGCCCTTTGCAAAAACTAGCCAGGTACCTCATCAATAACATTTTTTGTTTCCTGATCTGTGGTAAGTAAAAAATGTCACTTTCTGGCAGATCCAGGAACACCAAGTTACTTTGGGACCTCAAGAAAAGGGGAATTTGGCCAATTCGTACAAGTATCTAACGGCACAAATATAAACCTTGGCTTGACTTGAGAGGCTTTCAAGTCTAACCTGAGATTCCTTATGAAAAAGTTCCAGCAAAGCCAATTTTAAAAAAGAAAAGCCTAGATGGCCAATAATTATTCTTACTGCATTTTCTACAAAGTGGAGGTACAAACATTAAGTTACACTGAAGTTTATTTTTGCAAGTAAATTGGTCCTGCTATGATTTGTCTTTAATAAACATGGAAAACTGGAGAGAGAAAAAATATAGTTAAGAAAAAAAAACTATAGTCCACCTGTTATGAGATTCTAACCTTGTCAGTATTTTTGCCATTTTGTTATTTGCCTACAATTTGGACTGAATCCTGAATTCTTTCCTGGCTACAAGTCTCCAGATGACATTTTCAAATTTTCCCCCCATTTTTCTGACTTAGACTCAATGAAATTGCCACTGTCTTTTCCTGAGACCCTGCAAACACATCTTGGGACATACGAACTCCAGGTGAAAAAAAAAAAAATCTGTCAGATTGCCACTGACTAATTCCACTTTAACTGAAGGTGCTTTGAGTTTAACATCTAGACACTTTAGCTGGATGCCCTCTAGACTTCAAGAAACTACTTTATGAACTATTTCAAATATCAATTCTTATTTTTCTTTTGTTTGAAAACTTATCTGCAATGCCAGCTCCTGTAATGAGACACAGCTGTTAAACCAATCTGTTCATAGGTCTAAGTGACTGACCAAAAAGATATAGGATAATGTATTTAAATTTTCCCTAACTGGTCGTTTTTTTCCCACTCCTTAGTCCAGAGATAACAGCTTGGCTTTTGATATGTAAAACCTTATAATTTCAAAGTGGGAACTGAAAGAAATTAGAAATATTTTACTCCAAAATATATTTCTTTGACATATTTTGGAGTGGCTGCCACAGAAGTAACACTGCAAAGCTGTCTTTTGTATGTGTGGTTCGGGGCAAATTTACATCTGTAGGGAATTTTCATCAATGCAATCAGGTCTTTCCCCACCTGAGCTAGAAAAGATTAACTGAGAGTCTCCACTTTTTTTCCGCATAGATTTAAGAGAGAGTTGCCAGGAAGGTACCAGGACACCGGGCAGCGAAGCTTGCTGGGAATACTAGTCCCTAACTACAGAGTATGTGCCAACAGAGACATGATTCAAAATCTGTCTGTGATCTATAACTGATCACAGAAAAAAACTGCAAAGAGCCTTAGAGCTCAAAAAAGATCCTTCAACTATCTGGCCCAGGTAGTCCTAGATAATCGGGTAGTGCTAGATTTCCTGCTGGCTAAATGGGAGAATCTGCGCAGTGTTAAACATGACCTGCTGTATCTATATAAATACTTCAGGAAAAATGGAAACCCAATTAGAAAAAGTTTCCTAACAAGCTATGTGGCTACAACAGAGCTTTACTAGTGACTTTGTGCCCGATTGGTTTTGGGAGTTATTCACTTGGATTCCCCAGGACTTGAGATCAGTTCTTCAGGAACTCCTGAATCTAGGACTGTTCATTCCTTATCCTAGGGCTCATTATCTAATATCTTATAATCTACTGTTCACTTAAGTACCATGCTAAGACTGTAAGTGAAAGTACAAATGTTCTTGTCATGCAAACCTCAGGTCTGTAACCTTGCACCCGTGAATACTTGTAGACAACTGCAAAATCATTTATCCTCTTATCCTTGACTTAACACCATCTACACCCCTTGTCAGTAGCAAGAAGCCAGATCAGTTGTCTGCTCTTTTTCATCTCATTAGCCCACACCCCAGGAATGAGGTGGGATGAAGCCTGGGAGGAAATGAAACCACCCTTTATAAAATTAATGAAGCGCCGCAAAATGGGAACTGTGGTAGGTGCCTGAACTCTGCAAAGGTATAGGCATAGTTAAAAAAATAAAATTATATATATATATATATATATATAAAAATAAATAAACAGCCATTCTCCCCTAGTTTGCTTTCCTATAATTACTACTCAGGAGTCATATAGCTGATGGTCATATTCTTAGCTTTCTTCATTGCTCCGTAAATAACATCACCCTTGTGAAACCTAAGGCTAATTTTTGAGATATCTTTCAGGTCCTTCATCCCAGTGGATCGCCTGACCCACCCAGACCAGTGGCCCATACCAGGGAACTGACTCAGCTGGTCTTGTGACCTCCACCCAGGAACTGACTCAGCATAAGAAAACAATTTCTACACCCCTATAGTTCTACGCTGAACCCAGCCAATCAGCAGACCCGATTGCCTAGCCTTTTCCCACTAACCTATGTTTAAAAATCATTTCTCCCAAATTCTCAAGGAAATGGATTTAAGGACTTCTTCCTGTCTCCTCACATGGTGCCTGCATAGTAAACTTTCTCTACTCTAACTCTGCTGCCTCAGTGTATGGCTTCTTTTTGAGCAGCAGGCAGTGGACCTGGTAAGGCTGTAACAATAGTACTGAGTACTTTGCTGAGAAAGAAATGGGTTTTTGGTGGAGTGTGGGGAGGAGGTAAAAAAAATGAGCAACAACAAAAAAAAGACCTTCAAGAATTAAGTGATTTATAGATAAAGCACATAAAACAGGAATGCTTTTATTCCTTTTGCATTTTCTGAGGACAGTTCTGCCTGTGAATCCAAAAAATGATACAAAGACAAATATACTACATTTGCCTGCTGTGATTAAATTTCTCTAATTACACAACCACACTTGATATGTGGGACCAATGCATCACCTCTTTTTTTTTTCTTTTGTAATCATTGTTATATCTGTGCTCTATAATCAGCGTTCATTATAGCTAATTAGAGTTTCTTTGTCTGTTGTTTCTGAGATCTGACATTCCTAGAGTTCAACTACAAAATTCATTTTGAAACATCTCTGGGCTCTGGGCAGGGGGGACAGAGAGGAACAAATGAAAATTTTACAGCTGTATTATTCACAAATGGCTTTTTGAAATTTTAATGTACTATGATTTTCTTTTTTTATTGAATTTAAATGATTACTCCTGGAGCAGGAAACCAAGTCCCGCTTATAATTTTGAGAATTCTCCTATGATTTACAGATATATTTCTGTTGGTAAAATAATCCACAGTCTCCTTTGTTGCTAAAGATTTTGTAGATTTCTGTGTGATAACCAAGGGCAGGTATTTTTGTGGCATTAGATTGACATTAATGTTGATTTCTCTCCTAAAACGAATAGAATACTGCAGAATTACATCATTTACCAGTTCAAAGCTTTTGTTCTTTCTCAAATGCAGTTTTCTTTCAGTAAACGTTTTTAATTATGCACATTTTAAACGCTAAATTACAATGATAGAAAAGCTAGTTAAATTTTAGCTAGTCTATCACAACAAATTTAATCTACTTTCTAGATGTTAATTCAAGACCAGAGTTTTCCAACTCACAGCTCTGTTGTCTCATCTGGATATTCCATCTCCTATTACCTTTTATTAAGGTGATTGTAACCTTTAAAGCTTTGATAGAAGAAATCAGACATTCATGTACCAGTGTATATCCTATCTTCTTTATTTTATATTATCCTACCTTGTTTTCACCATTGTCATAAATTTGCATTTTCATCGCTGCTGTTTGTGCCTGTACTGTGGAGTGAGTCATTCCCAAATAAACAAACCCATATTGCTGAGCAACTATTTTGGTTCCTGCTCCTGAGACGTTCACAGAACGCTGGAGGATCTAGGCACCTGAACACATAATTAAAACAAAATCTGAAAGGCCTATTTTAAAAGAGGCAACTTCAAAGCTATGGTAAGTTTGATGAGAAAGTGAAAAATCAGTGAGAATAATCGGGGAGTCTTCATGGAAAAGGTGATATTTGTTCTGTGACTTGGTGATGTTAATAATAGCTAAAATTTATGGAGTGACATTGTGTGTCAGGCACTTGTTCTAAACACTTAAAATGTATTAATTCTTTTAAACTTCAAGAAAACCCTATGAAGTGTGATATATTATACCCATTTTATAGATAAGGAAATGGAGGCACAGAAAAGTTAGGCAACCTGACCAAAGTCACTGTGGTAGATTTTATTTTCCAAAGATGGCTATAACAATATCTCTCTTTCTACATGAACTACTCAAACTTTGCCATTACCACATTAAAAGGGGCAGTCTGATTCCTCTGCTTGAGTTGGTTTGGTTTGGAACTGGCGTGAAGCCTACTGAATGTGGCCAAAGTGACACAAAGTGACTTCCAAGGCAAGGTTAGGAAAGAAAACCCAGCGTCCACCTTGATCACTGGAATACTTGTGCTGGAGCTACGATGCTGCCAAGCCCACTGCTCTGAGGCTGCTGTGCTTGGAGCAAGACCACAGTAGCCCAATTGAGAGACCATCAAGGGAAGCTTGAGATTACAGAGAGAGAAAGAGAGAGAGACATGCCTGGCCAGCCCCCAGCTGCTCCAGTGCCTCACTGCCCTTCCAGCTCCAGCCACTACCTGACTGCAACAGCATGGCAGATCTGGAGCCAATTCAGCCCAGCCAAGCCTGTCCCAATGTTCTGACCCACAGATATTGTAAGATAAGAAAATAATTGTGTTCAGCCACTAATTTTAGGGTGATTTGTACACAGCAACACTAATGGGAACAATCACACAGCTAATAAGTGATAGAACCAAAATTTGAACTTGCTCTAACTTCAGAGCTATTCTCTCACTCCTAGGCCAGAAAACAAATTTTGAGAAGATTTATGGATATTCCTTCAGGTTTAAATAAAACCTCCATGTTACACGAATGTGCGCAGAAATCTCTCCTTCAAATCAATATTCTGAGGGGCAGGAAGTGTTTTTGCATAGTGAGCTTTTTCTTTTATGGCTGAAAATTAAATGAAGGAAGAATAAGAAAATGTTTAATGGGCTCGTAAACACATCAGCTGTCACAATTGCAAAAGCCTACTGCCCAATGATTGAGTAGATACATGTTGCATCATCTGGGTAATGGCTTCCAACCATATTAAAATAATATGGCAGTTTAAATAGAGGGGAGAAACAGTAAATTTTTTTTAATGAGACAATAATTTCTGAATAGGCAGCTTGGGGTAGAGAAGACTGACGCTATTTTAGAGTCAGAAACCTTGGATTTTAATGAGGTTGGATTTCAATTTTGCCTTTGGCTGGTTTACGGCAACTTGAATTGCATCTCTCACACTAGCCAGTAAGCTTAGCTAGCACAGGAATGAGGGTTTATCTTCTAAAAAAATAATGGGTTTGATTCTTGGATAACCTGGACCCGGAATAAAAAAAGACTTTCAATAAATATTAAGTGAAGAAATGACTATAATCTCCTAGAGCCCTCGTTTTCTTATTTTTAAAATGTAAATCGATAGTTGAGTTTGCAATCCAGAGATTATTGACACGGTCATACGGTGAAATAGGAAATTTTCTAGGTCATAAAGGGGACTGCACTTCATAAATAAATGAATAGCTACATTTAAAATTGATCTCCTTGACATGTTGGAGGATAGATCAATGTTATGTGTAAAACAAACATTATTGGCACTAATGTGACATCTGTTTCTACCATTGTCCTGTAATGATGCATGAATGAAGGAGGATTTGAGAATTCAGTTAAAGATAAATTTAGGCTATCTCATTTTATTTCGGGCTACAGATGCTCATGTGATTTCTTAATACTCTTCTAGGATAGAAGTTTCTCAACCACGGCTACCATGATTCAAAAAGTTATGTTCTACCATTATTAATAATAAGGCCTATTCTACCTCCCTGATTTGTGAAGTTCAGATGAAACCCTGAATATGAAACTATGATGCAAATGTTAATTATGTGAAACAATATATAATTGTAATTACACTTGTTAATCATGACTAACTTGTGTTGTTGATAATGTAAGGAAAATATAGACCACAGAAGCAAATTGGTTTTATTTACCCATTAGATTTCTGTTACTTGTGTTGTAGACTTCTGCCTGTGACTTTTTGCCTTCATAGAGAAGAACTGAGAATTCAGTAAGATTGTGTATTCTTCAAACTTTCAACCTTATGCCACATCACACGATACAATTATTTCGCAGTTATTTGATGACAGTTATTTATAAACCGTATAGAGAATTTGAGTTAAAGAGAATTTTCCTTGGAAGGTTTCCTTACTATAAATAAGACAAAAAGAAAGAAAAAAGAAGAGAAAGAGAACAGATTTTATGTGTAACTAACATTTGGGAAATAAATGATAATAGTATTAATAAGTTATGTTAATTTAGCCCGTATTGTGATGCTGTTCATTTTCCATGTAATAATTCATTTAATCTTCACCACAACCAATGGAGCAGATATGATTGCTATTACCTTCATTTCATAGATGATGACACTGGAGAATAGAGAGGCTAAGTGAATTATTCAAGTAAATAAAAAATCTGAGCTTCAGGCCGGGCACAGTGGCTCACGTCTGTAATCCTAGCACTCTGGGAGGCCGAGGTGGGAGGATCACCTGAGCTCAGGAGGTCAAGACCAGCCTGAGCAAGAGCAAGACCCCATCTCTACTAAAAAATAGAAAAATTAGCCGAGAGTCATGGCACGCCCCTGTAGTCCCACCTACTCGGGAGGCTGAGGTAGGAGAATCACTTGAGCCCAGGAGTCTGAGGTTGCTGGGAGCTAGGCTGACACTACGGTACTTTACTCAGAGCAACAGTGAGACTCTGTCTCAAAAAAAAAAAAAATCTGAGATTCAGATTCAATAAAAACTCCATAACCTTAACCATGTCACTATAATTAGTATGTGATTATTAATTTCAATGAAAATTTCAGTTAAATACAGCTTTTTAAACACTCTAAATATTTTAAATGCATCGAATTATTAACAGATAAAGACTACCTTAAGAGGGTAGATAATTTTACAGTTGTTATTTAATTTACTGACTCATTACAAGTTTAGCGAGCTATGACATAAACTTAAAGTCAATATAACTTTAGTTTTAGTATTTTCATCACCTTTTGAAAAATTCTTCAGAATAAATATATCTCTAGAAATGTAGGCTGCATTACACGGACACATCATATAATGGGTCTGTTTTCAGTGCTCTGGTTTCACTTATTTAAAATAGCCACAGTACAATGTAAGTCTTTTTCTACCAAATTGTAACTTGTTTGTTTTTCTACAATTCCCTTTAATAGGTGAATATCTGCTGAATCTTTAAAAAAAAGGTCCTTTATTATAAATATGAAGGAAAAAAATACAGCATTTGTATTTAGTACCTGAGAGTGCACTTATGTTGGGCTTCAAAATTTACAAGGCATTTTCATAGGTGTTATCATGTTTGTACATCTCAGTATTTCAATGAAGTATCATCATAGTCTTTTCCAAATGAGTAAGAAGAGGCTCACAAATGTGAAGTGAGTTGCACAGTATCTCACAGAAGTGGTGGAACTGGGATTCAAACCTAGGTCTTCAGAGTCTGAAGTTCTGTATTCTGTTGCCTGATAGCTACAGTAGTTCATCCCTCCGTTCTTTGTCTCTGCTCCCAATAATGAGAAAAGGAACTTGGTAAGGCTTTAGGAGACTTATGAAGGTCAATATTTTTGTTTTGAGGACCTTATTTTGTTTCCTACTGACTAGGAATAGAACAAGTTACTCAGGTCTTGAAATGGAATCACATCTACATCAACTTAAGGAAAATCCTAGGATTAAAACCATGTATAGAAGTTATTCCATTGGCATTATCTAAATTTTTGGAACAAGTATAACTTTAGTATACTTCATGTATAATTCCATAATTTTAATAATGAGGTCATAAAGACCCAAAACATTATTTAAATGCATTTCCCAATTATTTGGGGCATGTATGAATTTTCTAGAGATATTGACTAATGCCATAGCTTACTTTAACCTATAGAGAATTGCATTAAGCCTGGGACCTAAAAAGAAATTGGCTGCTGTGCTGCAAAAGCTAATTGCAGTAAGAAGCTTAGGTCATCACTTCATGAAGCTCATTGATTTGAAAATGACTGTGATACATAAGATATATGTATAATTTTTGAGTAATTTTCACAAAGCAAACACACAATCTTTTAAAAACAAAGCAAAAACACACACGCTAAATTGGGTCAAATACATTTGGTTTGAGGAAGGATGTGAATTAAATTCAAACACTTTTCATTTTGCTTCTTTATGTTTTGCCACTTCTGATCAGTTTATTTGCCACTTTCCTGAAAGCAGGATAAGCCAACACTAAAGCTGCACAACCACAGACTAAATGAATCGCATGACTTAAAATAGAAGCCTGTTTCAAGAAAATGATCAGATATAAGGAGCCCAAATCCACAAATTTTGTTTAAAGATAGAAATTAATAGCTTATTTGGGTAGCTAATTTAACAGACCTTTTATGTGTTTGCAGTTCTATTGTATTTCTTTGTCCTACAAGCAGAAATGCAACGCTGCTTTGACACAACATCATATTTAATTCTTGAAGAGATTGTGGTTTGCCATTACAGATGGATTGATAGCCTTGATGATATCATTGAACTTTTGTCATGCCTAACCTGGAAGACTTGCTATATGTCAGAGAATTTTTGTCATTCATCTTGCTTTTGAAAGGCCAAATTTATTTGCAACCTTGAATGACATTGGACACATGAAACAGCCTAAAATCTATCATGCAGTGAGTATCTTATAAAACTGCAATTTAAAATCCTAAGTATTGACCTGGTTTTCAGAAGCATCTTCAAAGCCAATGACTTTCAAATTTTTTACTTATGAACACTGATTTTCAGTTGATAACAATTTTATATTTTCATTTTTTTTCTGAGTACCTGAGGCCATCAAACGTGCACGTTTTCTTATTTACTTTTTTTTAAAAAAGAAAACAACAAAATTGGAAATGCATGTATATGTCTTTTAATTATTAATGTCAACATGTAACTGACCAGTGAAAAAGCACTAGTAATGGAGTTTATCCTTTGTTTGGATTATTCAGCCAACTTTCTAAAAACCTCAGCTTGTGTTTAAAAACAGCCGAATTGCTTGACAATAGTGCTATGACAGGAAAAGCAAGATGGTTTTTGAGCTTTCTGTGTTTTAGAAAAAGAAATAAGACACGTTACTATGAATTTGCAATACTATCTATATTAAAACTGAATTTATGTTCAATACCAATTAAATAAGAAAGCAATTGAGTGCCTTCTATGAACCAAGTTTGAATTTTCAAGTATGCAATAATAATAGCTAATATTTAGCTAATAATAATAAGAGCTACTATTTATAGAGTTTATGCTAGAAACTGTGCTAAACTTTACAATGTATTATATAATTTTATTCTCACAATAGCCTTATAAAGTATTTTCTTTTCCTTACTATAGAGATGACAAAACTGAGATTTATGAAGTTGGAGACAAACATTTCATAGAAAAGTTTACTCTGTGCTCATTTGTACCCTGGTATAATGAATCAAGACCTAAGTCAAATAAGAGCCATTATATTTGTAATTTTTATCTACCTAGGGATATTGCCTGCCAGTTAAATTTAATTGTCCTTAAAGAGTTTCTACTTTAGCCTTGACAAGAGATTCCTTTTATAGACAGTGAGGCATCTTTTCCTTTAATCAAATCTTCTATGTGTAAGTGTAGGTCAGGTTTTCAGAGGAATACATGGTCTTTTATATAACTTCTACTAAGGGTATTCTAGAATTCTGTCATTTTGACTGTGATCTTCTTCTAAGATCACAAGCCTTCATGTGCATTGCTGATTTCTCAAGTAAGGAGTATCCAACAAATTGGTTGATACAGGCTTGGCTGTAGAAATGGACTAAATAGAATGCTGACACTCTACATTATTGAGTAGCTTCAAGCTCTTTAAAAGGCAACTCAAGAAGCAAAATCTTAAGATCGTTCATTTTAAAAAACCACACTACTTATTATAAATTCAAGTGAATACATATTTTGCACCCAAAATGATAAAATTCTGCAACCATGGCAGGGAGTATATAAAAAGAAAAGAAAGGTAGTAGGAACCTTTTAGCCTTAACTTTAAAGACATTTTTGCATTTATTGTGTTATTTTTTCTGAAAGCATGCTTATTGCAAAGAAGTTGCAAAACAGGCACATGCAGAATGACAAAACAAAAACCATCATTTGTAATCATTTTATTCAAAGATAGTCACTGTTAGAATATTTGACTATGTCCTTCCATTTATTTTCTAAGAACATATATTGATAGATGAGTAGATATATATGGAATTACCATTATATATGTAAATGTAATTAATAATCATACCCTTAATATGTCAAGACACTCACAGAGGTAAAAAAATATTCTTCTGGAATATGATTGTTAATTACTGTACAGTGGTTCTTGGTTTGGATGTGTTATAATTGACTTAAAATTCTACTAGTTGATATTTAGTTTTTATTTTTCCTCCTCCAGTATTAAAGAAATACATAAATCATTATGCACATTGTGATTATATCCTAAGGATATAGTCTTGAAAGTAGATTGCTGAAAAGTATATGCACATTCTGATATTTGTAACCACCTAGATTTCAGAAAGTCTTTCTAATATTGTGCTTTTACTAACAAAGTGTGATATATCCTTTTTGCCGTACAATTACAACCCCTACACATTAGCATTGATTTTAATGTTTATAAATCAAATAGAAAAAGAATAGTATTAATTTTATTTTGGTTTTATTTTTTTGATTACCAATGAGATTCAACATTTGATATTTATTGGACATTTGCATTTCTGACTTTGTTCAATTAATTTCATTTCATTAGACCAAATTTCTTCTTGGGAATATTAGCCTTTTCCTTGTTAATTATAGTAACTTTATATATATTAATGATTTTTACTCTTTGCTTTACATGTGTCAATGTTTTTTTCTTATTTGTCTTTGAGTTTTGGTCATTCTGAATGGGAGATTTTAAAGTTTTATAGGGAATCTATCAGCATTTTCATTTATGCTTTTTACCTCTGATGTTATTCTAGCTCCAAAAATATAAAGTGTTTTTGTAAAATATCTTTAACTATTTTATGTGCTACTAAATTTCTTTCTGAGCAAAAGAGATTTAAGTTTTTTTGTGTCATTTTTATATATTCATCATTTTGACCAACAAAACGACTAATTGTCTTTTATTCCTTAACTCCTGCCAATATATAAGCCCCATCTTACAAGTTTGATTTGAAAAGGATCAAATTTAGTTTGGCATTTGTTAATAATGGGCATAATTTTTGGTTTAAATAGACACATGTGGACAGGGACCCTTACACATGATATTCTTATTTGACTATTTCAGGATTAAAACTGGGTATCTTTATTGACAGTTGTATTTAACATAATCACAGAGATATTCGCATTCCTTATGAGTAAAAGTCTTTGCATTTAACTCCACTATAACCAGATTGACAGTCTAGCAAAGAGATTTTCAAATATTTTTAGTAACAAAACCAACCATTTTATTCAAACAAATTTTAAGTTGAGAGCCATCCAATATGTAAAACAGATTAAAGCAGTTTTTCATGTATTGAATTGGAGGTGATATGCTAGGGTCCTCCTCCTTCTCACATCTCTCTCCATCTCTGTTCACACCTTCCCTGAGGCAACTCTGTGAATCCAAGTCAAGTCTTTCAGACCAAAGAGTAAAATCAGATTCAGTCAGATAAATGAGTGACGTTGCTCAGCGTGAAGGAATAGGTTATGGGAAAGACTGGTGTATGTGGAAAGCATGTGTTTGGTCCAAAAGTATAAGTTATTTTCTAACCATGAAAACCAAACATTATTTTGTTTTAAAATGTCTGCAAAACACAACAAAACACACAGGAAAAAAAATCACAGATGATACAAACAAGTGGAGAAACATCTCATGCTCATGGATCAATAGAATCAACACTGTTAAAATGTCCATGCTACCCGAAGTAATTTATAGATTCAGTGTAATTCCCATCAAAATACCAACATCATATTTCACAGATCTAGAAAAAATAATTCTATTCTTTGTGCAGAACAAGAAAAGAGCCCAAATAGCCAAAGCAATCTTAAGCAAAAGGAACGAATCAGGAGGCATCACATTATCAGACTTCAAACTATACTATAAGACTATAGTAACTAAATCAGCATGATCCTGGCACAAAAATAGAGAAATAGACCAATGGAACAGAACAGAAAACCCAGATATAAAACTACTCACATACAGCCAGCCGATATTTAATAAAGCAGACAACAGTATACACTGGGGAAAAGAATCCCTATCCAATATATGGTACTTGAAAATTAGATAGCCACATGCAGAAGAAAAAAACAGGATCCATATCTCCCAATCTCTCACCATTCACAAAAATTAATTCAAGATGGATGAAGTATTTAAATATAAGGTATGATACCATAAGAATTCTAGAAGAAAATGTGGGAAAAACTCTTCTGGACATTGACCTAGACAAAGAATTTATGAAGAAGACCCCAATGGCAATCACAGCAACAACAAAAGTAAACAAAAGGGACTTGATTAAATTAAAAAGCTTCTGCATAGCCAAGGAAATAATCAACAGAGCAAATAGACAATGTACAGAATTGGAGAAAATATTTACAAGCTATACATCTGATAAAGGACTAATAACCAGACTCTACAAAGAATTCAAGCAAATCAGCAAGAAAAAAAATCAAACAACTCCATTAAAAAGTGGACAAAAAACATGAACAGAAGCTTTTCAAAAGAAGACAGAAAAATTGCCAATAAACATATGAAAAAGTGCTCGACATCATTAATCAGGGAAATGCAAGTTAAAATCGCAATGAGCTATCACCTTACTCCAGTCAGGATGGCCTTTATTAAAAATTCCAAAAACAATAGATCCTGGCATGGATGCAGAGAGAAAGGAATGCTTATACACTGTTGGTAGGACTGAAAATTAATGCAACCTCTATGGAAAACTCCTCAAAGCATGGAAACTCCTCAAAGAACTAAAAGTAGACCTACCATTTGATTCAGTAATCCCACTACTGGGTATTTACCCAAAGGTAAAGAAGTCATTTTATGAAGAAGACACCTGCACTCTAATGTCTATTGCAGCACAATTCACAATTGCAAAGATGTGAAATCAACGCAAGTGCCCATCAATTCGTGAGTGGATTAACAAAATGTGGTATATGTATACCATGGAGTACTACTCAGCCATAAAAAAGGATTAGTTAATGCCTTTGGCAGCAATTTGGATGGAACTGGAGATCCTTATCCTAAGTGAATGGAAAAACAAACACCATATGTACTCACTACTAAAGTGGAGCTAACCGATGAGCACAGATGTGCATAGAGGGAAGTAAAACTCAGCAGAAATCAACCAAGGGGGAGGAGGAAAAAGAGGGTGGGTAAAAACTTTTCTGACAGGTACAATGAACAATGATGGACTCTCTTATAACCATGACTCAAGCATTATAAAAGTGATTCATGTAACCAAAATTATTTGTGCCTCATAATACTTTGAAAATAAAATAAAATAAAAATTTCTGTATTTATTTCAAGAAAAGCCAGGCAGAGGCAATCTGACCAGGCCATATTAACCTAGCTTTCCACTGACTTAATAATATGTTATTACGTTAAGTCTTACATTTTAATACAAAAGTCAACATTAGTAAAAAATTGATGAAAATTTTGGCATTTTTGGAAAACCCATTGTGGAAGACTTTGTCATTGTTTTATCCAATGACCCTTATATTCAAAACTTATGTAAGAAATTTCCATAAGAATTTAATGGCAGCAAAATTCTGTCCCTCCTGAAAAACAAATATTTTCTTTTGAACAGGCACCAAAAATTATATAATTTGTTTTATTCTCTTCTTTTAATTACCTGTCAGAAATCTCAGACCTATTTTTTTAAATAATGATGGCACAAGCAATACTATAACAAAAATGAAAACTTTAAAAGATATAACTACCACTGTTATATATGAAATTATTTTTTAAACCTTTTCAAACTTTCCCCATAAGAATGTATAGCTTTTATAGTTGCAATGAAAACACAGAAACAATTTGTAATCCATTTCCAGATAACCATTTCCCAGGTTGTTTTATAAGTCATCACAATTACCACTTACAGTGATTGCATTGAAGTGATATATTTAATTAACTTAATTATTTCCATATTGAACATTTAAGTTGTTACGTAAGTTTTTATTTAATATAATTTAATATATATATGACTTTCAGTTTTCTTTTTAATGATATGTTTTTGAATAAGCATAATTTCATATCATCTCAGCAGTTCATTATGAGGTCTGCATGATATTATATGTAGAAATGTCCTTCCTTCAGACATATAACACAGTCCAATGTCTTCAAAATATATTTTTGGATAAATTCATAAGAGTTAAATCATGGGACTCCTAATACCTGCCTTATTCCAACATAGCTTCTCTTTTTCAGCAAACTGAGCTTAGAAAATAATATCCAAACTTGTATGTAAACTTACACTCAACTATCTCTTAGGAAGTCAACCTTTCTGATCTTTCTGATATCCTGCAACACAAAGCACAGAACTCAATTATAAAGTCTTGTATTCTTTCTTAATTACTTTATGTTTCTTACTTATAAATTCCTGCTATGTTGATTGAGTCAGATGTAAAAAAAAAAAAGAAGAAGAAAAAGAACATAAAGTTGCAGTTAATGAACTTTTCATCGGAATATTGTAAGGGAAAATAAGGAGGTTGAAGAAAATAGTATGAATAATCCTTCTCTTTTTGACTATGGTGGGCTAAAGAGTAGCCAACTAATTCTTTTGCTGAGAATAACTAGAGAAATTGAATGTGATATTAAAAAAATCACTCATCTGAAGATATCAAATAATAATATGGCAGCCAGCAAAGTAAAGGAGATGAGTTTTCCCCTCAAAGGATTAATTCGTAAGTGACATAGTGGGAAAGGCTGACCAGGTGGGAACAAAGTGGCTGCTAATAGAGAGAAAAAGTATGTGGAGCAATCAGGAGTCTCATTGGGATGAGGACATGTAAATTGGAATTCAGAACAAACATGGAAGCCAAAATTTGAGAAATCAAGATACTGGAGAGAAGGTGTACCAGTCAGGGTCCAGGAGAGACAGAAACCACAGAGGGATTTGGTTAGAGGAAAAAAATAACATTAAGAATTATTAATTAGAAACTGGAGATAAAAGTACTGACAGGGGAAAAAAGAACGTTGAGGAATATAGGAATAGCAGATGTAGGGAATTACTACTATGTTTAGGACTCAAGGAGAGTATCCAAGAAAGAAACAAACTTGGAAGCATACTCCCAGTTTTCCAGCCAGGTTGAAATTCATCTCGCTGGGGAGAGTGTGGCTGTGGCCCATTGGATGGCAGGAAAGTTTGCTGACATGTTGCTGGCCAGGGATGGTGGGCAGAAATCTGCTCACTGGAGTGGCAGTGAGAGTCGCTGGGAGGCTGACTGCTGCAGCTCTCATGAAACTTGCTGAAGTATATGCACCACTAGGTTGTTCATATCACTGGCAGAGTAGCTGCCTGCTAATGAATCAGCTGGTATGCAGCTTTCTGGCAGCCACAGTGTACAAGCCTGAAAAACAAAAAAAACGTTGGCACCAAAGTGAGAGGTCCCTTCCTCTTGCATCATTCCTCCAGTGCCCTCTATTAAAGCTCAACATTGTACTAGCTGCAAGAGAGAAATGTTTACATAGTCCAGCTCCATTATTATAAAGCAATACAAAGAAGAGTGGATTCATAAAAACAAGAAAACTGATGACAAGATAAAAAGTTTGTACCTGAGAAGTAGAACTTATAAAAAAGATCAACTGCAAATAGTAGAAATGAAAACTAATAACTTTAATAAATAATACAGTAGATGGGATTAATGATGTATTATAAAAAGTTGATTATGGAATTGGTATTGTGGAACACAGGTCAGTAGACTGTATCTCGACTGAAGCTAAGAATAAAAAAAGTGTAATAAAACAAAACAAATCAGAAAATAGCATGAGACAAATGATGTCTAAATAATAGGTCTCACAAATGTGTGGAATTACTAGGAAGAAAGGACAGTGAACATGGAGTATGTAAACAGATAACAGTGGAAACAAAATTTCTCTAAAACCTAAAGATATCAAACCACAAATCAAAATGCACTATCACAACAGTAATAAACCACAATGTATTCCTCCTGTCAAACTGTAACATCGTACCCATTGACCAACCAAAGGGAAAATCTTAAAAACAGACAGAGAAAAACAGTCACCTTATTTTCAAAAGAAATTTGAATGATAATGGTATGACACTTTTGAAATGCTTTAAAAAAACCCTAGAATCCTATTCCACTGAAAATACTCTTCAAAACCTCAGGTGTAATAAATGGGAGAGAATAGGCAAATCTACGCAGAAGAGTTCCAAATAATTTATGTAGATGCTCCACCCTCAAAGAAGAGGAGCACAACTCTTCACTTTTTAAGTGTAGGCTGTGCATAATGACTTTTTTCTAAAGAGTATGGAAAGGGGAAAAAATAGGCTAACTTTATTACTCTAAAATGAAGAAACCTGACAAATATTGTATCAGCCAGGTGATCAAGGTCAACATCAACAGTACTAAGTCATGTTGACATGAAAACCGCACTTTGCTTCTGTGGTCTTCCTCCTCAAAATGCGTAATACCAGTCTAAAATAAGAAAAGCACCACAAAAAATCCAAATTGAGAGACATTTTACAAGATGCCTCGCCAGTACTCCTTAAAACTGTTAAGGTCATAAAAAATAAGGAAAGTCTAAGAAACTGTCACAGCTAAGAAGAACCTAAGGAGACATGACAACTAAATGTAATATAATATTTTGAAAGAGATCCTGGGACCAAAAAGAGGACAATAGGCAAAAACTAAGACAAACTGAATAAAGTGTGGACTAACTAATAATAACATATCAACATTGGCTCATTAATTATAACAAATGTATCATATTAATATAACATGTTTATAATACTGAAATATGGGAGAGGTATGAGGTATATGGAAACTCTATGTTTGCAGTTTTTCTCTAAAACTGTTCTAAAATAAAAACTTTAAAAATTAAGATGAAAAAATGTCATTTCCTGACAAAATATGAAAAAAAAATTCTTGCCAGTAGATACACATGACAAGAAATACAGTTTTCAGGCAAAAGAAAAATTACTCCAGAAAGAAGCATAGAAATGCAATAAGCAATAATGAATACCAGAAAAAGTAAAAATGTGGATAAACCTAAGTTACTATTGATTATATAAAATAACAATAAAATCTAAAGTCTGAAGTTAAAATACATAATAACAATAATATAAACAGTAGGAAAAGCTTAAAGGGAGTTAAAGTGTAATGTTCTAGTACTGTCTGGGAAGTGAATAAAGTTCTAATTTATATTATACTTTAATAACAGATATAATATCTAGCATAACCACTAAAAAAAAAGAATAATAAAGGAATAGAAATGTGTAACTGATAATCTAATAAAGAGGGCAAATAGAACATTGAAAATAATAAATTTAAAGGAAAGTAAGAGTAGAGGTTAAAAGTAACATAAAATATATGGGAACCTAGAAAAATAGTGAAATGGTAAATTTAATTCAAATATGTCAGTAATTATAATAAAAAAATCAATGATATAATACCAGGATTAAAAACCAGACATAGTTGAAATATATTAAAATAATGTATACACATATATATATATAAAGAGAGATATTTTCTCAAATATATGGACATAAAAAAAAGTTAAAAGTTAAGTTTAGAAAATGAAATGTCATGCAAACTAACTGAAAGAAAACTAATATAGCTATGCTAATCTCGTAAAAAGTCAACTTTAGTGAAAGAAGTGTAGCTAGATCTAAAGGGGAACATTTCATAATAACAAAGGGTTAATCTGCTAGAGACCTGTGGCAGTTTCAAATTTGTATGCTCCTCATAATAGAGCTTCAAATTATATAAAACAAAAATTGCAGTCATAAAAGGGCTTATGTAAAATCAGATAAGCAGATTTTACTATGCCTCTGTCACTGATAGAACAAGTATATGAAAAAAATTCTTAAAGATATAAAGATATGGGGGCTTGGGAAAATGGCGGAGTTAGGGTAGCCTCCTGGATCCCTGCTTCCAGAGAGGGAGACGTAGATCCCGGTCTGCTACACGATCGCATCGCTCTCCCACAAAAACAGAGAGGGGAATCGGTGGAGATTCAGCGGGGGACACACAAATTAGGAAAAAGAATAACAGGAGATAGGAATACAAAACCTGGAAAGTGCGGACAGACGACAATAGAGAGTGGAGCGTGCGACGGCGGTGCCAGCCTGGCCAGTAAGTGCACCGGAACAAGTCCCACATGGGACAGTCTAGCTTCCCCATTGACTTACAAACCCTCCGAGAGGCAGGGGCCTGTGCGAAGCGGGTATAGAATTGGGTCTGGAAACGTGGGATTCAGTGGAGAGGAGACACGAGCGGGAAGCATGTTGAACTTCCCAGAGCTCCGTGCCGGGAATATACCTGGAGGCAGTTAGGACTCAGGAAGCTGGTCTCTGGCACCCAGCGGGTCCTGAAAGGGGAGGTGATTACTAGTAGAGGACTCTAACCTGGAACCTACCACTGGCAACTGGGAATGCTCAGGGTGGGCCAGTAGAAGCGAGAGCTATTGCGGGACTGGCGTAAGACTGGGGGAGGGAGACACAAAGGAGACAACGGCGGAGCACCCTGGTGACTTGACTGACTCCCGGAATGGCTCCCTTTCCCTCGCCCAGAAACTCTGGCAGTGAGCTCTCTCCTTCTGGGACCTAAGGTCACTTGGCCGAGCCATTTCTTGGAGCGGTGAATTCTGAATGCCTCCTTGTATGTAAGGGGAGGACGCCTGCGGAGGTAGAAAGCGCTGGGGCGTTGGGCAGCCTGGTAGAGCGCCCCTCCCCCAGGCCAGAGCCTTCTGCGCAGCCCCCAAGCTTGCAGCAGAGAGTCGTAAAGAGCCACTCCCCCTCTGCGACAAGCGCCATTCCCTGGGGATTTGGCACTGACCAATAGCTGACAGCCCAGTGACTTTCCTCGTCAGACTGGTTCAGTCCATCCGATTCCACCGCATTCCTGCCTCCGGTCAGCTACCAACGGCCCCCCAAGTAACCCCTCTCATCAAGAGAACCCTGGACAACATACTAGCGGCTCCCTCTAGTGGTAGAACAAAACAAAAGTAACAGCAGATCCAGATGGGAAGGACCCAGCGAAAGATATCTGGAAGTATGAAAAATCAAATGGAAAGCACACCCCCAAAAAGGAACACCAGCGCCCTAGCAATGAATGCTACCCAGGCCCAGAA
>CAUYSK010026356.1:0-28684 GCA_963575035.1 Avahi laniger
CAATTAATTTCTTTCTATTTTTGGTAGAGACGGGGTCTCGCTCTTGCTCAGGCTGGTCTCGAACTCCTGAGCTCAGAACGATCCGCCCACCTCGGCCTCCCAGAGTGCTAGGATTACAGGCGTGAGCCACCGCGCTCGGCCAATATTATATTATTAATAAAAAGAAATCAAGGTGACAACGACATAGCAAGGGAATAAGTTTCTTAGGGCTTTTTATAATTTAAAATTAGTGTCCTCTACTATATTAAACCACAAAAATACTCATTCATTCAATAATTATTTACCTAGTGTTTTTTATATGCCAGACATTACACTGGCTGTTGATGATTTGAAAGTGCCTAAAACACAATTTCTGCCTTTACTGAATGTATGATCAACTTGAAAAGAGAGATAAATAAGTGGATATTTTGTAAAATAATGTAACAAATGCAATGCTAAAGACTAATAACGATATAATAAATTTTCTTTATGCCATTTAGTAGTCTTAACTCTCCAAATTTTAACTCTTCTGTAATATTTGCTTTATGACTGTGATATACTGAACTTTATACATATTTTTCATTGTTTAAGGATTTCTAAGAGCAAATATGGTACATGACTAAGAAAATATTTGCATTGGTTACAAGTATTTTTGTGTTGGAAAAGATCCCTACATGTGAGAAAAGGATTATTGATGCCTTTATTAAGACGGATTATAATAGATTATAATATAGAACACTGTTAATAAAATATCTCGGTTGTTTGATTTTTCCAGCACTTGGATTGTGAGGCTGAGATAATTTTTAATAATATGGATTTCCACAAAATTTCCCCTCTTTTTTAGAACTCAGTGTTTTAGCACAACAGAATGAGCATGTGAAGAGGGAATATGTGTAAATGTGGCTGTTTTTGAAGAAGAGTTACTTTAGGAAAGCTGCCTTTGGGGATGGTTTTCCTCTTTCCAGAAGCAGATGATTGAATTTGTATGGACAAGCACTGAGGTTTGAAGAGTTATGAGCCAGCTACGGTATTGTTCAGACTCTGAACGGTGGATTTTAGGGTGTGGTAGGGAGATTATAAAATATCTGTTTTTAAAAAGAATGGAAGAGTTTATGCTGAGGGTCTGGTCTAGGGCCCTGAGCCTGCTAAACACTGAAAATGCAATCCTGAGGAGGGAGACACTGACCAGTCATTCTGAAAGCTGGAACTTGAGTGGAAATGCTTTCAGCGGGGCCCTGAGAGAGAACATCTTTCCATATTTAGGCTGCAAAATGATGCTGGAGCTAGGGATGCTCTTCCCATTCCCCACAGTTCTCCGGAAAACTTCCAGTCTGCCTGCTTCTCAGCTCTACTTCCTCTCTCCGCATTCATTTCCTGGTACCACTGTGAGCTCTGTTGGCCATCTGGAGGGAAAATCTAGCTTCTCCCAGTTTTGCCCCTGTCTCTCGTAATTAAATTTTAAGCATGATATCCCTTAAATGTAAAAAAACAAAGTGACTTTGTGGAAAGACCAATTTTTGGGGAATTTGACAAAACATTTTCTGTTATTAATTACAGAAAAGTAGAAGGAAAATAGACACATAATCTGTCCTCTTATTCCTACCTATAAAAGTATAAGCAAAGATTAAAATATGCTACGTAAATACACAGATGTGCATTTATCAATTGAGTCTTCTTTTTTGAGTCACTTAATGGCCCTAAATCTCAGTTTCTTCATCTATAAAATGAAGATATTATTTTGAAGGATTAGGTGAGGTGATACAGGTCAAACAGTAACAATAAAAAAAAAAAACTCAAACCCTAAAAAACTGTACTTGGCACATGACTTCCCCACATATTGGTTTGATTCAGCTAATAAACCAGGAAATATGGATGACAGCACAAAGAATTATCCCAGACTCATTTTTGAAGAAAGTCATTAATAATGGAGGAAATTGGTTATTTTCTCACTTTCGGTAAATAAAACCAACAAAGTAAATATTATACTTTACAAAAATATGGAATCTAAGCTAAAGTCTCTATGACTATAAGGAATTGTAAATAAATAAATAAACCCCAAAAGAGAAAAAAAAACAAGTTCTGGGTCCAAACACTATTTTCATCATAGGATACTTTAATACAATATCATATTCTCATGTGAATATTTGTTATGGTAAACATACTGAGAGAATCCATACCCAAGAAGCGAAATTTAAAGTAAACCAAGCATGCATTTAAAGGTATACCTTGAACTAATGTTATTTTAAGACTTTTTTTTTTTTTTGTCTTGTTCTTAGGCCTTGGATGAAAGGGAGAAAAGAGAGGAAGTCCTTGTCAGGGTCACCCTGCCTCACACAGAGAAATGTTCTTTGCTGTGGGCCTTGCAGTATTCAGTAAATGAACTCCTGTGTTTGAGACTTCCTGTGTGGTTTTAGCTGAAATATCCCAGGTAGCTCCAGATACTTCTCTAGAAGGGGCTAGATATATTGTTAACCCTCTCAGGAAGTATCTACGTCTACTTTTATGTTTTATTTTCATAGTGTTTTTCTTTTATAATGGACTTTCAGTTCTCATGATGCTGGAGGGTTGCGTTGGCATAGTGATCTGGAACTCACTCATGTGTTATTTAATTGTATTTTATATTTTTATATTGGTTTGAATATGCTTTGACAATGCAATATCAAATGATGACACTGGCTGGGTTTTAACTAAGTGGGCCAAGAAGGGTGGGGTGTTGGCAGGAAGCTAGGTGGACATGAAAAAAATGCCAATGTAAATCCGCTAAGTGTTGAAGTACTTGGAATGCATCACGAAAAATGAATTTAGAGCTATATCTCTAGGCTATAGATTGATCCCCCTCTAGGTACTGTGCCTGCTTTTGGTGCTATTACCATCAGGTAAGGGGCAGCTCTTTATTAGATTATCTCTTTCAGGTAATAAAAATTGGGATGAGGGAAGAAACAAAGTATAATTGTCTGTTTCTTATTCTAGAGACATATAAAGAAATCCTGCTATTTGTGCAACATTGATAAACCCGGAGGGCATTATGTTAAGTGAAATAAGCCAGACACAGAAAGATGAATGCTGTGTAATCTCACTGACATGGAATCCAAAAATGCTGAACTCGTATCAACAAAGAGTAGAGCGGTAATTACTTAGAGTGACACCGTGGGTGACAAAGAGGGTTGGGGGAGGGGAAATGTTGGTCAAAGGCTACTAACTTTCAGTTAGAAGATGAATAAGTTCTGGAAACCTAATGAACAGCATGGTGACTGTAGATAATAATAATGTATTGTATACTTGAAATCTGTTAAGAGAGTGGATCTCAAATATTTTCATATGCACACCCCAAATGGTAGCTAGGTGAGGTGATAGTAACATTAGCCTGACTATGGTAATTATTTCACAATGTGTGTGTGTGTGTGTGTATATATATATATCAAAACATCATGTTGAACACTTTAAAGATATGCAATTTTTGTCAATGGTATCTCAACAAAGCTGGAAAAAAAAACTAATGAGATACCAGATAAATGATTCAACATATTCCCATTTTGAGTCTAGGTTAAGAAAGAATTTTATATTCAGGTACATCCTTATTTCTGAACACTTAATCTCTGATTGTTTACCTTTTTAGCCTCTCGTTTTTACTGTTGCCACCCAGGGGTTCAATGTCAGTTTTCCAGAACATATTCATTTTTCACAGCTGTGACTCATTTTCTTACAGCCGTAGCACCAAAGGATTTCAAACTTCAGTTCGCAGTGAAGCGCCTGGAGAGCTTGTTAAACTATAGATCATTGGGCCCCACCTCAGAGTTTCGGATTCAGTGATTCTAGGGTAAAGCCCAGGAATTTGCATTTTTAACAGTTCTCAGGTGACGCTTATGTTGCTGGTCCTGGGAACACATTCGGAGAACTTTTGCTCTAGTTTATTTTCAATTATTTCACAGTGAAAGTCCTAATTACGCTTACCAGTACCCTTTGGTCAGTCTGAGAATTCCTTCCTTGGCATTGCTTTCTCCAGTAGGAAAAAATTGCTGTTCATTTCTTAGACAAAGTCCCAATTGGCCTTTCCTTTTCAGAGTCATATTTTAGGATTACAATTTCCCCCCGATAGAATCTACTCTTCCCTCGTTAAGGTTCGCCCCCGCCTTCTGCGGTAGTCACAGAAGGTCCCTGCATCCAATATATATGTCTGGAGTTTATTTAGCCATGTGCGTTTTAGGCTTTATTTTTAATTTCTAATCAAAGGTGATTAGAATTGATCTGTGGTACAAATATATAGTTGTTCTTTATCTCAGAATCACCAAGAGTTAAAATACATTTTTGGTGCTATGTTTTACTGAACACATTTCTGGAGTTTCTTAAAACTGTTCTGTAGTTATTGTGTGCTCTTCTCTACTGTGTTAACCTGATGACAAATATGACATATGAAATGAAAAGAATGTGTGTATTCAACATTCTTAAATGCAAAGATTAAATGTCTGGATGCCTGAATTAAATATTATTATTAGAAATTGTTGTAATATATAAAAGCACAAAGAAGAAAAATTTTACCATCTATAATCACTGAAAAATTCTTTTGAACACCCTTTTAGTCATTTTTCATTTGCTTGTTTAATTAAACTGACAATTGTTTTTAAAAATACATTATAGATTCTTTACAAAGATGTGAAATTGCATGTAAGTACAAAGAAGAAAATTCTAAAAAATTCGAAATGCTATATACTACCTAGAAATAATCATTGTGAATATATAATCTATGAATGTATATCAGTAGGATATATAGATAAATAGGTACATAGAGGCACATTTAGTAAAATAGGATTATACTACACAAGCTATGTGTTAACTGTAAACAAAGTATTAAGTTTAATTTTAGTAGGATCTAGTAGAAAATAAGACATTTGAAATTAAACTACATGATTTAATACTTCAAATTAATGTTTTTAAAATATAAGATGTATTTCCTAGATTTTGCTTCTTAATATTAAGAGCATATATTATTATATAAAAGATGTTGAATTCATTAGACTTTTATTCAGTTAAGCATATACTTTAATTTTAGCATGACTTGTTTCCCTGGCATAAAAATGTGAAAAAAAAATTTTCATATCTCTTTCCTCAATTTCCAAATGTATTAACTATATCATTATTTTTTATTGCCATTATATGAACAAAATTCATATTGAGTTACATAATCATAATTTTCAGATTTGTATAGTATCAATTATATTAAAGCCAACTGTGCAAGGCTATACCCATATGGACTTGTATCAGACAGGTGTGGATCTTCACCTATAATATAGTTGTACACATAAGCTTTAAAATTAAAGCACTTGAGTTTGGAGTCGGCCAGGTAATTTTATATTTCATGAAATGGAAATAATCTTATGATTGCATAAATCTTACAATAAATTATGTTGTTTTTGTAACAATGAAAATGTTTCAAAATCAATTATTGAAGTATAATACATACACACACCGTAAAGTACAGATATCGTTGCTTCTGTGTCTAGCTCTTTTTGCTCGACATTGCATTTGTGGCATTCAAGTGTTCTAAAAAGTGCATTTTATGTGAGTCTGTTTTTATGAACTATAAAGAATAGACAAACCCACAGAGACAGAAAGTGGAATAGTGATTACCAAGGCATAAAGGGAGGCCGGACTAGGAAGTGACTGCTAATGGCGACAGTGTTGCTTTTTAGGGTGAAGAAAGCTTTCTAAATTTGGTAGTGGTGATGGTTTTAACTCCGTAACTATATTAAAAATCACTTTTAAGTGGATGACATTTAGATTATGTACTGGCACCTCAATAAAGCTGTTAAAAAAAACTGATGGAATTGTGCTTGGGACTGCGTTAATCTCTAAAGTAATTTGAAAAGATTTGTCCTATTTATAAAGTTAAATTTTCCAATCAATATTATGCTATGAGCTTCAATGTATTAGGTTCTAGGTTTTCTTTAATTTCTATTATATTTTGTATTTTGGGGCATTAAATTCATACAGAGATATAGGTATTTCACATTCATGCTTTTGTAAATGACATCCTTATTTTTAAATTGTCTTTAATAATTTTTGTTGCTATAAATAGAAATCTAATTGAAGTTTGCTTTTTGATCTTATATTCAGTTACTTCACTGATTTTGTATGTTAAATCTGTCGTTTCAAGTATAGATTTTACTGAGTATTTTGAATAAACAAATATTTTACCTGGAAAAAACCACGTTTTTTTTTTCCTTTCCAGGTGCCCTGATTTTTTTTGTTCGTTTTATTTTCACCATCTAGAAATTATTTCTAATGTTGAATAGAAGATATCATAAAGGTTTTATGTTTATCATATGTATCATTTACTGTTTGTTGAAAACATTTGAACATTTCATTTATGTTTAGAAATTTTTTTATGATGCCCTTTTCATATTGATGTAGTTTTACAATATTCCCACTTATCTAATAGATTTTCATTATCAATTGATGTTTTATTGTTTTATTTCTTATAAATAGGAATGATATGTTTTATCTATATAACTTTTATAAACTACCCGTATTCTGAAATAAAAGCATATTTATCATACTGTACTGCTCCTTTAAAACTAAATCAATGCATATATTACATTTAGAATAAAAATTTATTTCTTCATTCTTCTTTAGAGGGCAATTCGACTATGTTTTTATGCAGCAATGTACTTGAGAGGTTTTCCTATTAATGCTATATTGGTAAGTATTATTTTTCTCTACCTAGAAACTTTTGTGTAAGAGCGCTCTTCAATTTTTAATGTCATTATTACTAGTGATGCATATGATTTCGCAGATTATTTCTGTAAGAAGGTTTGCGATAGTGAATTGTGCTGCCATAAACATTTGGGTGCAGATGTCTTTATTATGAGAATATCTTTTGCTGTTTTGGGTAGATGCCTAATAGCACTATTGCTGGATCGAATGGTATTTCTATTTATTTCCAGGTCAGGTCTGGGCAAAGATTTCTTGAGTAATACCCTCAAAACATAGGCAACCCAAGCAAAATTGGACAAATAGGATCACATCAAACTAAAAAGCTTCTACACAGCAAAGGAAACAATCAACGAAGAAAAGAAAAAACCCAAGAATGAGAGAAAATATTTGCAAACTACCCATCTGACAAGGAATTTATAACTAGAATATAAGGAGCTCAAACAAATCAACAAGAAAAAAAATCAAATAATCCAGTTTAAAAAAATGGGCAAAAGATATGAGTAGACATTTCTCAAAGAAGATATACAAGTGTCCAGGAGGTATATGGAAAGATGCTCATTACTAGTTATCAAATAAACGTAAATCAAAACTACAATAAGAAAAAAAAAACTACAATAAGAGATCATCTCACCACAGATAAAATGGCTTTTATCCAAAACACAAACCATAATGAATGCTGATGAGGATGTGGAGAAAGGGGAACCTTCATACGCTGTGGATGGGAATGTAAATTAGTATAACTACTATGTAGTATGCTATGGAAGTTCCTCAAAAATCTTGAAATAGAAGTACCATATGATCTCGCAATCCCACTGCTAGGTATATATGAAAAGGAGGAGAATTCAGTATGTTGAAAAGGTATCTGCACACTCATGTTTATTGCAGCACTGTTCACAATGGCCAAGATTTGGAATCAACCTAAGTGCCCATTAACAGATGAATGAATAAAGAAAATTTGATATGTATATACAGTGGAATATTATTTAGCTACAAAAAAGAATAAAATCCTGTCATTTGCAACAACATGGATGGAAGTGGAGAATATTACGTTAAGTGAAATAAGCCATGCACAGAAAGACAAATTTCACATGTTCTCACTCACATGTGGCAGCTAAAATTTAAACAATAAATGTCATAGAGATAGGAAGATGACTATTACCAAAGGCTGGCAAGTGTAGTGGTGAGGGGGATATAAATTGGGGATGATAAGTCAGTGTGAAAATATTGTTACATAGAATTAACAAGATCTGTTATTGTACATCACTATAATGTAACGAAGGTCAACAGTGAGTTATTGTATACTTTTAAATAACAAAAGTGTGGGCCTGGAATGTTCCTAATACAATGAAATGAAAAATGCTTGAGGTGATGGATGCCCCAATTACTCTGATTTGATTGTTACACATTTTATGACTGTGTCAAAAAGTCATGTATAGCCCATAAATATATATGACTATTATATAGCCATAATACTTAAAAATTAAAAAAAAAAAACAACTCAGAGTGAGGAAGGGCCCCTGGGAAGAACTAAGCAGCCAGGAAGTGGGGTTGATGGGGAATTCACATTTTAGTACAGTCTGCATGTTTTTAGTTATTCAAAAGTAAATATTTTAAAACCACACAAAATTTACAACAGCACTGCAAAATTCATGTTGTTTAGTGATGCTATGTTCATCCTAACATTGTAGTGCAATGTATTACTCACGTGTCTGTGGAGATGCTGGTGTAAACAAACCTACTGTGCTGCTACCCATATGAAAGAATACATTACATAATACTTGATAATGATCAATAACAATACTACTGGTTACTGATTTATGTATTCACGATACTTTACATTTTGCTACCATTTTAGAGTATACTCCTTCCACTTATTTAAAAGAAAATGTTAACTGTAAAACAACCTCAGGCAGGTCCTTTAGGAGGTATTCCAGACAAAGACATTATTATCATAGGAGCTGACAATTCCAAACTTGTTACTACCCCTAAAGAATTTCCAATAGGACAAGAAGTGGAGGTGGAAGACAGTGATATTGATGATCTTGACCCTGTGTGATTATAGCATAATGTATGTGCTTGTGTCTTAGTTTTTAACAAAAAAGTTCATAAAGTAAGGAAATAAATAAATAGAATTTTTAAGAATTGAAAAAGCTTATAGAACAAGGATAGACAATATATTCATACAGCTGTACAATGTATTTGTGTTTTAAGATGTGTTATTATAGAAACATCAAAAAGTTAAAAAAAATTAAGAAGTTTATATGGTAAAAAATTACAGTAAACTAAGGTCAATTTTTTATTGAAGAAAAAAATTTTTTAAATAAATTTAGTGCAGTTTAAGTGTACAATGGTTATAAAGACTACAGTAGTGTACTGTAATATCCTAGGCCCTCACATTCACTCACATCTAGTTCACTGACTTATTCCTGGAAACTGCAAGCTTTATTCATGGTAATTGCCCTATATAAGTATATCATTTTCATCTTTTATACTGTAATCTTACTGGAATTTTTTATGTTTATATGTATTTAGATAAACAAATACGTAACATAGTGTTACAGTTTCCTACGATATTCAGTACAAGAACAAGCTGTGCAGGTTTGTAGTCTAGGAGCAATAGGCTAAATAGCCTAAGTGTGTGGTAGGTTATGCCATTTAGGTTCTTATAAGTACACTCTATGATGTTCACACAATTGTGAAATAGCCTAATAATGCACTTCTTAGAGCATATCCCTATCATTAAGTGAGGCATGACTGTATAACATTATTTAACTGAAAACACCAAATGGATGTCTACAGGAATAAAAGACATTAGCATCACAGATTTTAAAAAGAACATATCGAAGGTGACATTATTAGTCATCTTTAATTAATTAATTTTTTGTTTTAATTTTATAATGTAGCTAACAGAAAAGACTATTAAGTCGATGAAAATATAATAAACATGTAAACATAACTTATTTTGTAAGCTAGCAATGCATATAGCATGCACACAAGCACACATCCATGTAAGATTGTTAATGTAGTTTATGAAAATATACTTAAATATAATGAACACAAATATATATATATATCTATATATAGATAGCCAATATTAGTCATTCTTGGAAGGCTCAAAAACTAGTTGAGATTTCAGAAACATAAATCGGATTTAAATTCCATTTTCCTAGATTTGAGAAAGTTATAGATTTGGGTCTTTCTGAATTCAATCTTGAAGGGATTGTATGGAAGTGAAAATCCTTTGGAGTTATAGATAACAACCATACACCCCTTTTATGATACAAGATGAGGAATAATGAAAAGATTTCCATTGGATAATAATAAGATAATTTAAACTTTTCTGTGTGTGTGTCATTTCCTGCTTTTTGCATCAAGGTGATACTGGCTTCATAGAATGAGTTAAGAAGGATTACTTCCTTTTTGATGTTTTGGAATAATTTCTGTAAGATGGGTACCAGTTCTTCTCCACAGGTCTGGTAGAATTTGGCTGTGAATCCATCTGGTCCAGGGCTTTTCTTGTTTTGGGGAGATTTTTATTACTGCTTCAATCTCATTTCTCATTGTTGGTCTACTCAAGAGTGCTATTTCTTTCTGACTGAGTTTTGGGAGGTTGTGCATTTCCAGGAATTTGTCCATTTCCTCTACATTTTCTAGTTTATGTGGGTAGAAATTTTCGTAGTATTCACACATGATGTTTTGTATTTGGTATCAGTTCTTATATCTCCCTTTTCATTTTTTACTGAGCTTACTTGGGTCCTTTCTCTTTTCCTCTTGGTTAATGTAGCAAGAGATCTATCACTTTTGTTTATGTATTCAAAGAACCAATTTTGTTTCATTGATCCTTTGTGAGTTTTTTGTTTCATTTTGTATTGTTTTCATTTAATTTATTTCTTCTCTGAGCTTTGCTATTTCCTTTTGTCTGCTGGCTTTGAGTTAGGTTTGCTTTTCCTTTTTTAGGTCCTCGAGATGTGACGTTAGGTTGTTAATTTGTGATCTTTTAGTCTTTTTAATGTAGGCATTTAAGGCTATGAATTTTCCTCTTAGGAATGCTTTTGCTGAATCCCACAGACTTTGATAGCTTGCGTCACCTTTGTCTAATTCTCCTACTTAGTGAGAAGAAGGGGAGGTTTCTAGATGGTACTTTTATGTCTTACTCTTGAATTTTGATCCTGCAGGGGAGAGGTGGATACTCTGAAAGCCTGTATAGCGGCCCTTCTGTTTTGTCCCATTCACCTGTGATTGTCACAGTTGAAGTGGGTGCTGGGTGATGTTCATGCAAAGTGGTGTGTTGTTGTCCAGATTATTGTTGGAAGCTTGAGTTGGGGGCTGGGTTGGACTCTCTCTTCTGAGGCCGGTGTCCTGGGGATTGCTCTACTCAGCATCTCTCTGGAGGTGACACTGGCAGCTGAGTGAGGCTATCTAGGAGGTGGTTGCAGGTGTCTGGGTTGTGGGCATTTGCTTGAACCAGGTCCAGGCGTAATGGTGGCTCAGGATGGAAGTCTCTGGAGGATCCTGGGAGCTTGAGTCAGTTCTGTGGGACCAATAAAAGTGTTGGAGACTTGGGGTGGGATCTTGCCCACGCCCAATGCCAGAATCTCAGGGGTGGAACTGTGGGCCCCGTGGAGTTCGGGAGCCACCTGGGTGGAGCCTTGGTCCCGGTTTCAGTGCTGGAGCCTCAGGGAGGGATAGCAGACTTCCTGTGGCAGGGCAGGAGCTGTGTGTGGGGGATGCTGGGTAAGTCCACAGAGCGGGAACCACGAGGTTGGGCCCTGTAGGCAGGGTGTGGTTCCTGGGCATGGGGACTGATGGTGCGGAGCCACGTAGTCGGATGCATTTCCAGCAGTGTAGATGCTGAGCTGCGCATGTGGGTAGCTGCGCCAGTAGCATGAGAACCCTGGAATTGGAACTGCGTGGGGTGGGTAGCAGTGTCTAGGTTGCAGGCGAGTGGGGTTGCGGGCTGGGGGCCAACAGCCGGCCTGGGTTCTACCCTCCTGATGGTGTGGCTAAAGCTGTTGCTCCAGGCTTCTCAGATGATGCCTGTGACGCCTGCGGTGGCTCCTCTGCTCAGATCCCCAGCTGGAAGGGCAGAGTGCTCAACTCCTAGTTACAAGGCACGGCTCTGGGGAGCAGCCTCTCTGCCCACTCAGTCTGCAGCCCTGGGTGGGGGGTGATGCCAAGGCTGCTGCAGCAAAGCAAGCCCCATGCAGACCTGGCACCGTGCACCTGAGAGCTCAGAGAGGCATCAGCTGCAGAAACCTGGGATCGGAAGCCAACAGATCCCTTCTGCAATCACTCTCCAGTACAATGTCTCTGCACTGACTCCAAGCAGCTCCTCATCAGTCCAGAGGTCTGCGGTGGTGGAGGGATCAGCCTCACATCTCCAACCGCGATGCCTGTGGGTGAACGTGGAGCCCCAGGGTTCTCTTCTCCTGTCCTTCTCCAGGTACAGATGCCACCCAAAGTCCCTTTCCGTCTCACCCAGTGATTGCCCCTTCACCTTCTCCTGCGCTCTGAATATCACCCCCTTGCTTCTCCGGAGTTTTACAGTGTTCTTTCCAAGAAGAGTCATCTGTAGATAGGCATTCCCTTTGAACTTTCAGTCCTCTCCTTGAGAGCATGTGCTGGCTGTTTCCAGGCCTCCGTCTTGCCCCTCTTAAAGTCTTTCTCTTGATATTCATGTGTCCTGTAACTTTTGTGTTAAATGTCTATTTATTTTGTCCTCACTATTTTTTACTTAGAGGATATTTTTTTGAAATTACTTCCCTTTCCTCACTTAGTTTGACTTAGGCTATAATCATTTACAAACAAATATCCCTGTTAAAATACAGACAATCATGGTGGAGAATGAATCAATTAACAGTATAAAGAAGAATTATTTAATATTTCAATGTCTGACATGCTGATATGTTTAAAAATTGATTAAATGTTTTATCCGTCTCAGAGATATTTATTTTTATTAAGGAAAATCTAAAGATTAAATAATTTGTTTAAAACATAAAACTAAATGTAAGGATTTAAAAATTAAGGCAGAAATATTGAGAAGATAAGTTCGACATGATGGGTTTTGTGCCAGCTACAAAAAGGTGAAACTATATTCATTTCTCAGAATAATTAATGACAAATATCAGTAAATATCTGCTGATAATATTATTATGAACTTTAGAATTTTCCATCATAATATAGGTGATGTGGTAAGAATACAAAAAAAATAAGTATTTCATATTAAGATTTAGCAACCTAGTCTAAAAACGGGTCTTAAACATCCAAGGTACTCTGAGCAATTATGTTGTCTAATTTGTGATTGAGATGGAAAAAAGTTAACTGCATGGGTGGTCAAGTCTTTTTCTCCTCATATCTGGTAAAATAAGAAAGCAGCTTCTCAGACACTTAAAATGGACAAACTAAAGGACACATTTTAGAATTCTACTTTGTCCTTGCAATAGGAGCCCGAAGTCTCCTATATTTTGGAGGTGTGTGATGAGATCAACTGATTTCAAAGTAGCCCATGTTTGAGAATTTCCTGTTCAGACCTTCAGTGACACAGTGATGAGAAATCTACTTTTTCCACTCTTGCCTCACTCTGAGCCTTCCCAGGGCACTCTGTGAAGATCACAGACATTGTTTATTCTTGTCCTGGATTTATGCCTTTCGATTTCACCTTTTATTTCCCAGCTACTTAAGGCATTTTTATGAGAGTAACCTGGCCTCTGCACTAATGGACACCTGACTTTCTGGAGACAGAAGGTATGTGTTGCTACTTTTTATCTCTCTACTAGCTTACCTCATTTAGTAGAAGATTCCAAATACAATTAATTTGCAGTAAAATCAAAGTAGAAATTGATTTCTTCATTTGAATAATTTGGAATAAAAACCTAAAATATGAAATATGATGTAGGATTTCCTAAGTTTGCAAACTGTTGCCTGTGGAGTCCTAGTCAAGGGCATATACATACATCTGGTTAATCGGCAAACATAATTTAACTGAGATAACTAAACATCATGACAGTGAACAATTAATTTTGGATTAGTAATCATTATATTGTATATTGTTGAATAATTACATAATTTACATGTAGCTCAGTGATTATAAAAGATTATTAAAGGAATTACTTTATTGATGAAAGCCAAACATAATTCCTCAGATACTTTTATTTTTAACTAAAATCAGGGCAAAGTAAATTTTATAACTTAGTTATAAACAATCAAAATACTTAAAATTCTTATCAAATATTGCAGAAAAATGTACCACACTGACATAAAAGACTTGTCTAATGATTTATTTTCAATGGTTTAAGTGTCATGAATCAGAAACAACATAGCAATTATGAATAAAATAATAATTAAAATAGATAATATTTGTAGAGAACTTTAGGTGTCAGCTTGAGTGGTAGAAGTTTTATATGCATTATACTTATACTATATATATAGTGTGTGTATATATATATATATATAACATATACACTAACTTTTTAAAGGTCACACTTTGTGAATTGCAAAGCCTAAGTTAATTCTAGATCTCACTGACTCCAGAGCCCATTGACTAAAATGCTACATTACATTATATGAATTATTACAAATATCCACATGAATAAAGTGACCTTTATTGATGTTGACAAACATCATTTCTTCCTGAAAATTTGAAACAAAAATGTTCTTCCATAGATAGTTTACATTTTTATTTATAAGTTTATGGTTTTATATTTTAGCAATGGAATCAATTGCCCATACTTCTATAAATAAGAATCAAAAAATTTTTGTAGTGTTTCTAGTACTGTTCAGGTTATGCATAAGTTTGTGTCATGTACATTTTCCAACAGATAAAATATTCCAAATAGTTTAATGTTGTCGCAGAATCCTTCAATCATTCAAACAAAAGACCATTAATAATCCTGAATCCATTTTAATAAATAAGCATAAACTACAAAATAAAAGTAATTTAGTGCAAGAGAATAAAATATATGTCAATTTTCCTATTCTCTATTTTAAGATCACTCAGTCTTTAACCATTATTTGCTTTCAAAATTATCATAAGTCAGAGCATAAGTTTTTCTAATACAACATTTTAATTTTTGACACAGGTTTATATTGATTTTAAAATATATCTGTGGAATCAGACTTTAATAAATACATTTTTATTCCTTGCTTTTTTTGTTGTTCCAGCAAGAATATTTTCACAAATATAGAAAATGGGTTTTTTGGGACAACACGGGAATATTGTTTTAAAAACGTTTTACCCTAAGACAATTGGTTAAGCTCTAAGAAAATCAGAGTGAGAACTTTAGATTCTTCAATGAAAAATGAGAACAAATACTCTCCACCTCATCCTTTTTGATTGCACTAGAGATCTTGTCATTACATAGACGATTTATTAATTTCTGAAGTCCAGGTATCATAGAGCACAGTCTGACATCACACAGCTGCAGAGATGGATAATCAAAGAGTAATCTACTCTGAAATGAATCTGGCCAAAAAGTCGAAGAGGAAGCAAAGGAAATCTAAGGACACCAAAAGCTCCATTTCAGAAACCGAACAGGAAATAACCTATGTGGAATTAAACCTGCAAAATGCTGTTCAGGATCTTCCAGGGAATGACAAATCTTACCAGTGCAAAGGTAAAGCACTTAACAGCTCCTCAGTCCAACTGTTTTAGGAGGTGCACTTAGGGTACAGAGGTGTGAGGAAAGTGTAGGACATGCTCACGTAGTTTTATTCAGCAAGAGCTCTAAGTTGAGATATGCTATTTTAATATGAAATATGCAGACAAATTTTACTCACACATTGTTGAAATTTGTTGTCTTTGTCCAACAACTCATGGAGTGCTACATTTACCGAAAATCGTGTGGTATATTATAAGCAAAAGATTACTATGGTAGATGTGGGTTTCAGGTCCAATTTTATCTTTGAGTCCCTGTGCATGTGGGGTCTCTTGTATGTAAATATTCTAACCATCCATCTCTGTCTCTACTTTCTCAATGTTTCTGTTTATCTCCCTGCAGATTTACTGTTTCCTCCAGAGAAGCTCGTTGCTTGGATCCTGGGAATCATCTGTCTTGTGGTAGCAACAGGTGTCATTACCTGTAAGTATGTCTTGGAAGAATAAAAGGGAATTTTTACACTTAATGATTGGAAGCGCCTCTAAACTTTTCATAATACCAGAGAACAGAATTCTAATTTTAACATTTGTTTTGGACTAAATATAGAATGGTTATTCTGAATTTTTCAAAAGTATAAATGAAAGAATAATTGTAGAGAGTCTTTGCTTTTAATAATATGTATATATTCAAACTTCATAAGTTAAATACATGTTGTAGGAGACTGAAAAAGCTTACCAAGAAATAAAAATTAATTTTTGAAAGTGGTTAAATCAAATACCTACTGTATTGTAATATATAGAGTAGACAGAGATGGTGGTTTGCTTTTATAGGCTTTGTAAGGATTTTTTTCTCCAAACCTTCACTACTTTATTAATTTCTTCTTGCTAAAATTGATTTTAATTCAGATAATTCTAATTCTAAGTGATGCATCAAATTTCAAACAAAAACTAAAATTATGGTGACTTATTCAGATACTAATTTTTAATAAGAATTACTTTAATTTTTCTAGCTGTAGTAAAGCAATACCAGAACAATTCCTTCCAGAATACAAGCACTCAGAAAGGTACTGATGTTAGTCATGTTATAGATTGTCTCAATCTTTGGCTGTGTAAAAATGATAATAGATATCTTTGGGGGAAATAAATGAAAATGTTGGGCAATAAATAATCATAAATGAAGATTATAGGAGGACATTCACTTTTCTTCAAAAATAAGGAGACATAATCATTTATAATCACTATACCTCTCTTTGTTATTTGACTCAAATGACTACTGCTATCATATGATAAGAGTTAAATATTTTGCTATTTCGAAAAAGTGTTTTTGTTCAGTGATTTTTTCAGACATGTGCAGAGTGGATTTATATTTTATGTTTTAATATATATGGCAATATAATTAGAGGATGAGAAGTGGACCGTTTTCTGTGTATGTGTGTATATCTGTGAGCATGTGTTTTTTACATGTACCAGCTTATCTGGATGCAAAGATATTTTATGTGCATATAAGTTTATACCTTTAAAAATACATAGATTGATTTTTATTTTAAAAATCCATATACTTTCTGGATAATAATTCATAGTCTTTCCTCAGCATATCATTGTGCTCGTTGTCCAGACGAGTGGTTCGCATATTCCACCAATTGTTATTACATTAGTAAGGAATTAAAAACTTGGAGTGAGAGTTTGACGGCCTGTGCTTCTAACAACTCTAATCTGCTTTACATAGATAATGAAGAAGAAATGGTAAGATGGTAAATGTTTCAAACAGTTTATTAAAAGCTCATTTCAGTCAGTATTATATTTGTAGAATTCATCAATATTTATGTACACACAATTAGCTTATTTACTTTCAAACTTGTAAATATTCCACTGATTGACCTTACAATAGTTTATTTATATACATATGTTGCTAATGCACATTAAATTATTTTCAGTTCTTGCTTCTCATGAAAAACCATGCTTATATCAATGCTTTTATTTTAAAATAGATTTTGCTATTTAATTTTACTGTATATAAAGAACTAAGCATATCATGAATGTGCAAATTGATGATGGAATGCACAGACCCATGTAATACAAGGCAGATCATGAATTAGAAGTCTCCAACTCCAATGGCCTCACCCCTGTGTATGCCCTGATCCCTTCCCTTCCCCTTCTCCAAACCACTGTCCTGACATCTAATATATAATGAAGCTTTGCTTTTTTTAGAATTTACATAAATGGAATCATACATTATCCATTCTTTTGTCTGTCTCCTTTAACTCTCATGTGATATTTTTGCAATTTATGTTATACTAATGCAGTTAGCTGTGGTTTGATAATTTTCACTGCAGTATTATGTATGCATAACATTGTAAAATGTATTCTATCTGGTGTCCCTGGATGGGGCACTTGAGTCTCATGCCTTGAGGGACACAGAGGCTTCCTGGATGGAACACTTGTAGCAATGGGACTCCTTTACTGACCCCCTTCAGCCACACCTACCCTGGTGTTTCTTGCTGGGGGACAGAAGCACTTCTTCTGGCTACTTAGGGTTAGCAGGTCTCCTGATAGATCCCCCTTGCCGGTGGTGGTGCCAGTCTTGCTGGTGTTGCCGCAGGACTCCCTCTCAATACAAAGGGGGAATGAGCTTACCAGAGGCACCTCTTATTGCCACGTTGGGTACTGGATGACAGCAAGCCTACGTCACTGTCTTCTGTAGAGCAGGGGACTTAAGATGTCCTGATCCTGGGGTCCTAAACCATTCCACCTTTTTCTTACCACCTTTCAGTGTCTCTTTTGCTTTTGTCTTTCGTAAGTTCCAGAATCTGTGGTTGTATTTAGTAGGTAGTAGCACCTGTACTGGACCACTGATGTGTCACGAATACCAAAACAGAGAAAAGTGGGGGCTTAAGATGTGTGGTGCCCAGAAAACCATTATTCTTGGCATATATTTTGTTTCCTCAATGGCAACCTCTTTAATTCCTTTCCAAATCCCGAACTCTGAGAAACGTAGTAGAAGTATACATTGTTTAATATTAGCACCAGGGGAAATGTATGTACAATTTCTAGAAATTTATTTAAATTCATGCTCTTTTTGTTTTGCCAACATGGTAGATATTAAATTACCTGGATCATAATTTTCCTCATTAATGTAAGAATAATGAAACTACTAAGTATAAATGTTTAAGAGTTCATTTTAAGCAAAAATTACAAATACTTGTGAAAATCTTTGCTAATATAAAAAGTGGTTTTCAACTTTAATATATTGCTTAAAATATTCATTGTTTTGACAATTATTGATCCAGTGTAAGAACACACTACATGCACTTTTAAAAAATTGTAAAATGTTTCATAATTATTTAATTGTAAAATATTTATATTCCTATAGAAATTTCTGGGCTCCCTGTCACATCAGTCATGGATTGGAGTCTTTCGTAACAGCAGTGATCATCCATGGGTGTCAGTGAATGGCTCAACTTTCAAACTTCAGTAAGTTTTTTTAAATGGTGCTACACAGTAGAAAAAATATAAAAAGGTGAAATTGAGAATAATAATATGAGCAAGTTTAAGTTGAATTATAGACATGAAAAATATATTGGAAGTTAGAGAAATGTTGATATAAATATTAAAGAATGGACCACAGTAGTCCCCCCTTATTGCTGGTTTCACTTTCTATAGTTTGAGGTAACTGCATTCAACCATGGAGAAAAAATTTCAAAGTGATAATTTCAGGAAAAAAACATTTTATGAGCTTGGACTTGTTCAGTGTTCTGAGTAGTGTGATGAAATTTCACATTGTCCCATCTGTCTTGCCTGGGATGTGAATCATCTCTTTGACCGTAAGATTCCATACTGTAGACCCACACACTTGGTAGTTCTGGTGATCACAGTATCACAGTACTTTCATTCCAGTACCTCTTATTTTACTTAATAATGACCCAAAAACCCAAAGGTAGTTTTGTTGGCATATTGCTGTTCTTACTCTTCTATGTTATTAGTTATTGTTGTTAATCCTTTATTGTGCCTAATTTATAAATTAAACTTTATCACAGGTGTATATATACAGAATAAACAAAGTATATAAAGGGTACAGTAAAATAGGTGGTTTCAGGCATTCACTGGTGATCTTGAAATATATCCCCTGTAGATATGTGGGACTACTGTGTTCAGCTTTCATAAGAACCAACTCTTACTGATATTATATTAAAATGTCATTAACTGCTTTCATAAAATTATTTTCCAAAAGTACATTGAAAATACTCTTGTTTCATTGATTGTCCTCATAATATATGATAGAAGTATGGATTTTTCTCCATTACAGAATAGCAAATACAGGATATGATGAACATAACTGTGCTATGCTAAATGATTGCAGACTTCAATCAGATGGATGTGGATCTTCAAAAACGTATCATTGTAAGCACAAGCTTTAGAAGTAAAGCATCTTGAATTTGGTGTTGGCCATGTAATTTTTATATTTTGTGCAATGAAAATCATATTATGATTGTCTGTGTCAAAATGTATTATTTGTTTTAATAAAGAAAAGATTTTCAACAATAATATTTGTGGTATAATTCACACACCACAAGTAACGGGATGTCATTGCTTTTGTGTCTGGCTCTTTTTGCTCAACATCGTGTTTGTGGCATTTAACTTTTCCAAAATTTGAATGTTATGTGAATCTGTTTATATGAAATGTCAAGGATAGGCAAACCCTTAGAGACAGAAAGTGGAATAGTCATTATCAAAGGCTAAGGAGAGATTAGAATAGGAAGTGACCACTAATTGTTACACTTTCTGTCTTTCGGGGGATGAAAATTTTCTAAATTTCAGAAGTGATTTTAGTTGTAACTCTGTAAATATACTAAAATTTACTGATTTATACACTTTAAATGGATGACCTTTATGCTATCAGTATGATATCTCAATAAGAGCTACTTGAAAATAATTCTCCTGGGATTATATTTGGGACTGCATTAACCTCTAAAGTCATATTTAAAGATCAGGCCTCTATATAAAGTTGACTTTTCCAATCAATATCATGGAATGTCTGGCAATGTATTAGGTTTTCTTCAATTTCTCTCTATCGTATATTGCATTTTTTGCTATTGAAGTCACACAGAAATATAGATATTTCACATTTATGCTTTTGTAAGTAGCATCCTTATTTTAAAATTTCCTTCAGTTATTTTGTTGCTGTAAATAGAAATACAATTAAAGTTTGCATGTTGATCTTATATCCAGTTACTCTATTGATTTAATGTATTAATTCTACTAGTTTAAGTGTAGATTCTGATTTTTTTATGTACACAACTACTTTATCTATAATGATCACTCTTTTATTTGATATTTTTTTCTAAGTGCCATATATTTTTTTCTTGATTTATTTTCCCTAAGTTTTTATTTCCAATGATAAAGAGAGGGTACGATAATGGTTCTATGTACATCATAGGTATTACTTCCACTTTTTGATGAGATTTCAACATTTCATTCATATTGATGAAGTTTTTTTATGAAAGTTTTCTCATATTCAAGAAGTTTTATAATATTCCTATATTTCTAATAGATTTTGCTTTGAATCAACATTATATTTTTAATATTTTTGTATCAATTGAAATGATATGTTTTCTCTATAAAATATTTATAAACTGAACTACTTTTATTCCTGTAGATGTTAAACCAGTCTTGCGTTTCTGATTTACTGGTCATTCTGTCTTGGCCCTCTAAAAAAAAAATCAGTGAATATATTACATTTAAAGTGAGATTTGTTTCTCCATACATGTTAACAAGGATATTTTATTATGTTTTGATTCATTGATACTTACTTGAGAGGCCTTGCTATCAAGGTCACACTGGGACACATTCCTTTATTAATAACCTGAAAGCCTTTGTGTAAGAGTACTGTTTATTATTCATTTGTGATACCATCTGAGTTTGTGGAATATATTGGTAGGAATGTTTATACAACAAGCTCAATTTGTTCGATACATGTAGGATTTACTCAGGTGTTTGTTGTTTTACCACATTTAGGTAAATTGCACATTTTAGGAATTTTTTATTTTACATGGATATTAAATTGTATTTATAACATGGTTTTATTATTTGTTTGATATCTGTAAAAATCATAAGGTATGCCTATGTTTAATCTAGAAATAAAATACTTGTGCCTTCTCTGGTTCTTTCTTACATAGTCTTTTATCAAATTTATTGTTTTCAATGGAAATATCTTTAGCTTTTTTGATCGTTTCTACTAATTTTGTCTCATGATTTTATACTATTTGTTCCTGTCTTTCTTCTAATTCACTTGTATTTAATTTAATTTCAGCTCTTCTCTTTTAGTGCCTTTTTGAGAGAGACACAAATTCTCATTAAGGCAACTGGAAGATTTTGAACCCAATTTGTTTTGTTTCTTGACATAGCTTAGCTAAAGTTCTTTTTAAAGTTTGGTTGGTACTTTTTACCTTGCCAGATGCCTGAGGCCACTGGGATGTGTGGTAATCTACCCTCGAGGCTATTGTCAGTGCCGGTGTTATTTTAGATGTAAACTAACCCATTATCCCTTTGAAGGCTCAGGGGAAGACCAAAGTGTGCGGAGTGGGCTTTGTGGATTTGTCATATATGGCTTGTATCATTTTTAGGTAAGCCCAATCTATACCTATTTTGTTAAGTGTTCTAATCATAAAAGGGCATTGGATTTTGTCAAATGCTTTTTCTGCGTCTTGTGGTGAATTACATTTATAAATTTGCATATGTTGAACCATCCTGCATCTCTGGCATGAAGCCTACTTGGTCGTGATGGATTATTTTTTTGATAAGCACCTGAATTCAGTTTGCTAGGATTTTATTGAGAATTTTTACATCTATATTCATAAGACATATTGGTCTGTAGCATTATTTTTTTGTTGCATCCTTTCCTGGTTTGGTGTCAGGGTGATGTTGGCTTCATAAAATGTGTTAGGGAGAATTTCTCCCTTCTTGATGTTGTGGAATAATTTCTGCAGGATAGGCACCAGTTCTTCTTTGTAGGTCTGGTAAAATTCAGGTGTGAAATCATCTGGTCTGGGACTTTTCTTTTTAGGAAGATTTTTTCTTGCTGCTTCAATTTCAGTATAACAAAACAGTTATATTAAACAAGGACATTAGACTTTTGCTTGTATTAGTTTAATCAGAATAATATTTAATGAATATTTTTGGAGACCTAGGTGTAACTGACACTTTAGTATTTCTTTCTTTAGATACCTAAGGGAAAATAAACATTTTACAGTTATCACAAGTATTTTTCAGGTGAAAGATTTAGTCGCCTATACTAGCCTGCAAATTACTATTTCCAATTAGAAAAGCCTTTTTTGTTCACATACTTTATAAGCTCAGTGATGTCATCTCCTTACTGAAGCATTAAAACAATTTCATGTCTTGAACTGTAATACTCATGCTATAGAAAGCTAAATTAAAGACGCCACTGTGACCAATATGTGACCAATATGGTTGAGACTAACTAGATGAGATGTTAAGTAACCAAAGGATCAACCCATGCTCAATCCTGTCTCCTTTTCAAGTGTAGCCACAATCTCTCCTTACAGCTAAATATCTTGAAATAAAAAGAGTAATCTAAACTTCCTTTCTCCATTTCCTCGCTGCCTGCTTATTAAATAAGCCATTGCATTCTAACTTTTGTTCTTTTACCAACCCATTACAACTGTTAAAATCAAAGTCACTAATTACATCTTTGTAGCTAAATCTGACTAACATTCTTTAGCATTAGACATTGACATAGTATTATGTTATATTTCTATTATAATTAAATGAGAAGAATCCCTACAAGTAGGTATTGTCCAAGTTTATTATTATTGGAAGAAATCAATCTTCACAAAAACATAAAATCAGCACTGAAAGAGAGAGGCAAGAAAAGCAATAGAAAATGCTGGTAGGGTTCAACTTTCTAGGTCCGTTTTTTTTCTGTGGTAAGCTGTATCATACCTTTGTGATTTTTTAATTTAAACTTTCCTTCGATTACATGTAATAATCAAATACATTTTCAAAGATTTCCAAATTTCCCCAATCTATATTAAATACTGTTCCTCCCACTTTTAATCAGTAAAGCTTACCTTACTTGTAAAACAGGTAAAAGGAAAGGAAGACAGTAAAGAAAGAGAAAAGTGTATATGTTAATAACAGAATGAAAAAATAAGGCACCAGAGAGGAGTGAAAGACATAGAAAGGGAGGTAGATTAAAGTGGTAAAGAGGTTTAATGTAATTTGTATGAATTTTGGTGATACTTCAGTCACCAAAATTTCTACATTGTATCATCAATTATAATAAGAATATTTAAAATGATATAGAACTTTAGAGTTTATAAGGACATTATATTTTTCCTGCTCATCTAAAACAACAGTGAATACCTACCAAGAACTGACATCTAGTGTGGCATTTTGAATCATTCTCCTGAATGCTTCAAACACGTGGTCCTATTTAATCCTCAAACAGCTGTGTGTTACTGCTATTATTCTCCCAATCTTAGGAATTAGGTAAGAGACTCACAGATGTAGAAAAACTTACAGAATGTCAAATATATAAGAAGTGTAATAGAAGATATTGGAGCCCAGGCCTGGTGTATTATCTATTACCCCTCAATTATCACTCCTGCACCAGTGTCAATAAATCAATGTCATACTAAATGAAATGAATGCTTCCTAAGGAAATGTTCAAGGTGAGAAAAATTAGGGAGCAATTAGAGAAAAATGCATAAAAGAGACTAAGACTACAGGACCAGATGGTAGGAAAAAAACAAGAAAGAACGAAACTGGTGAATGCAAAATAATAGGAATATCAATAATAATAATAATGATAATTGACAAGAAGGATGGAAGAATAATCTAGTAAAATGTTGTTGATAGGTAAAATAACTTGAGGCTTGCAATATATTGGATTTAAGGATAAAACAGAAAGATATATAAAAAGAACTCAAAGTGAATGAATGAATGAATGAATTAATAACAAATAAACTGTTAGTGTCTTAAAGAAAAGCAGTCTCAATAAAGAGGAGAAAAGAGAAACCAAATAGTAATGTTCTGAATAATGATTTGAAAGTGAGAAAGTGCATAATCACTACACAGATTCTTTGCTTGAGTACATTTACTTAGAATAGAAAACACTTACTGGAAGCGGGAAATTAGAAGACAACATAAGAAAAGAAAAACAGGCCCTTGGGGCCAAAATGGCAGACCAGAAGGAGCCCGCACACGCCACTCTCTAGGGGAGGATCAAAAACTGCAAGTAGATGCCCACCTATGGATGGACCCTCTTGCAGAGAGCATTGCATTATAAATCGTCAGACAAGTGACAGGAGACAGTCAGTGAAGGAGATGGGGACCAGGAGTTCCTGTTGCCAAGATCAGAAGGTACCTGGTGGAAACCCCTACAGGTGGCAAAGCGATAAAGAAGAGAACCTCAGGGCCCCGCACCCACATGGACCCGTGCACCAAGCATGGGAAACTCTCCTGAGGACCCATCTCCCAGATGCAAGACCATGCCCCTTGATTTTGACCACCAACCAGCAGGCCATGCACCCTACCCTGTGTGGCAAACAGAGGAATAAGACCCCTGGCCCACGTGCCACAAGGAGGCCCATGCCCCCACAGACCTGCACACTGTGTGGCAGACTATAATCCCCCAAGCGCCAACCAGCAAAACAAGGCTCCAGCCCTAGACACCACCAGGTGAGCCATTCCATGGAGGCACCACCTTATGCCATGCCTGCGGTACAGTTAGTCATAATCTTTTAGAATATGTATGTACCTAATAATCCTATTTCAACATAGAACTGAAAGGAGTGAATGGATAAACAATCATAAACATGTAATAGCCAATTTTGTCTCAATGCTTATTACACAGGTACATCAATGAGCATATAGAAAGATTTAAAATAGACAATTAACCATTACAAACATGCACATGCGCGTGCACTCACACACACACACATACACTCTACACTAATACAGAGGACTCATACTTTTAAGCTCTCATAGGAATTTTCCAAGACATACTATAATCTCAAGTATCAGCTTGGCCAGTGACACTTGAAATGTAGCTATTCAGTTCTAATAATAATCAATGAAAAATAAATAACACTTAAAATCAGTTCCTCCATCATACCAGCCACATTTGAACGGACATATAGAAAATTTTCAGCTTTGCATAAAATACTGTAACTACAGTTATCCTATATAGAAGTCAATAACCAAAATTTTGAAAATCTACATAGTTTTAATTATGTCATATTGGTAAAGAAAGTAAGACCCAAAGAAATTACCACAATGGATACTCACAATTTTTATATGACTTATGAAAAAATAGAGCAGAGATCTTTCTTGTGAAAAATTGATTGCCTTAAATACATGTGTTGCAAAAAATGAAAATCAGAAGTGGAATTATCTCAGTATGTATCAAAAGAAAAAAAAAGGAAAAAGGCTGAAATTAAATTAAATTAAATATAAGTGAAGTAGAAGAAAGAAAAAAACAAATAGCATAAAATCATGAGACAGTAAGCAGAGAGGACTGACAAAGCCAAAGATATTTTTATTAAAAACAATTAATCAAATTGATAAAAGACTATTTAAGAAAGAAGCAGGAAAGGCACAAATTTTTTTTCCAGTTTAAATGTAGAAATATCTTGTAGTTATAACAGATATAAAAAACTGTGAAACCATTTCATAAATACAATTTAATACCCGTGTGAAATAAAAAATCTCTAAAATGTTTATATTACCAAAATTAGTAAAATAGACACCTGAGTAAACCCTACATGTATTAAACAAATTGAGTTTGTTATATAAACATTCCTATCACTATATTCTACAAACTTAAATGGCATCACTAATGAATAATAAACAGTACTTGTACACAAAGGCTTTCAGGTTATCAAAAAAGAAATGCCTCCCAGTGTATCCTTGATAGCAAGAACTTTCAAGTACGTAGCAATGAATGAAAATATAATAGCATCTCCTTGTGAACCTGGATCATGAAAGAAATGTTATTCTAATATGACATATGCACTGATTTACATTAAAATGACAATATGGAATGACCAGCATGATTTTATACCAGAAATGCAAGACTTGTTTAACATTTAAATAAATAAAAGTAGTTTAGATTATATGACACAGAGAAAGTATATATCACTTCAATTGATGCAAAAATATTAAAATGTAACAAAGATTCAAAGAAAAATCTGTTAGAAAAAATGGGAATATTATAAAACTGCTTGAATAAGCTAAAGTTATAAGAAAATTCAAAAATATGAAATGTTGAAATCTTCTCAACAAAAACAGGAAATATTACATATGATATACATAGAACCAATATTGTACCTTCTCTTCATCATTGAAAATAAAATTCTAGACAGTGAGAATAAAGAAAAAATTTACGGCACGTGGAAAAAAATAAAAGTGTGATTATTATAGGAAAAGTAGTAGTTTATACAGAAAATCCTCAAAACCCTATACTTGAAGTGGTAGAATTAATGCATAAAAACAATGAAGTAACTGGATATGGGATCAACATACAAACCTGAACTGTATTTTTATTTACAGCAACATAATAACTAAAAGAAATTTTAAAATGAGGTTGCTATTAATAAAGTCATAAATGTGAAATATCTGTATTTTTGTAAGACTCCAATACCAAACAATACAAAATATGATAGAAAGAAATTAAAGAAAACCTAATACGATGCTGTACATAGCATGATATTGATTGGAAAAGTTAACTTTATATAGAGGCCCAATCTTTGAATATGACTTTAGAGAATAATACAGTCCCAAATATAATTGCAAGAGAAATATTTCCAAATAACTGCTATTGAAATGTCATGTGGATAGCATAAATTCCATCTATTTAAAGTGTATAAATCAGTTAATTTTAGTATATTTACAGAGCTTCAGCCAAACTGCTTCCAAAAAATGGAAAATTTCTATCACCTGAAAAATAAAAAATGTACCAATTAGTGGTCCTTCCTATTCCAACCTCCCCTTAGCCTTTGAAAACTACTCATTCTTGATATTTCATACAGACAAATGCACATAACATGCAATTTTCAGAACACTTCAATGTCACAAATACACTGGTGAGCAAAAAAAAAATATAAAAAACAGACACAAAAGCAATAATATCCTGTTCTTTCTGGTGTGTGTATTGTTCTACAAATATTATTTTTTAATATCTTTTCATTGTTAGAACAAATTACAATTCATTTTGACTTATGCAATCATAATATTATTTCCATTTCACAAAATATATATTACCTGGCTGACTCCCAACTCAGGGTCTTTACTCCTAAAGCTCGTGCTTACAAATATATGTTTTATTAGATCCACATCCACCTGCGTGAAGACTGAGTGACCGTAGCACAGCACAGTGATGTTTACCATATACTGTTTCCTCTATTCTGTAATGGAGAAAAATTCATACTTCTTTTATATTTTATGGGGATAATTCATGAAGCGAGAGGATTTTCCATGTTCTTTAAGGAAAAGGATTTTATCATTTAATCACATTTTAATGTAATATAAGTTAAGAGTTGTTTATTTTGAAAACTGAACACAGTAGTCCTCCACATCTAGAGGGGACGTGTTTCAAGATCACCAGTGGATTCCTGAAGCCACCTATTTTACTCAATCTTATTATATATTATATTTATTCCACATATACACACCTGTGGTAAAGTTTATAAATTAGGCACAAGAAGGATTAACAACAATAACTAATAATACAAAGGAGTAAGTATAACAATATGCCAGCATCACTACATTTGGACTTTTGGGTCATTATTAAGTAATATTTGAGGTAGTTGAACACAAGCACAGCGATACCGTGACAATTGATCTGATCACCAGAGGGCTCCTAAGTGACTAAAGGGTGGGTCGTTTGTACAGTATGGATCTGCTGGAAAAAGAGATGATTCACATTCCAGGCCAGACAGAGTGGGACAGTGTGAAATCTCATCACACTACTCAGAACACTAAGCAATTTAAAGCTCATAAAGTGTTGTTTTCCGGATATTTCATTCAAAATTTTCCAACATGGTTGAGTGCCGGACCCTCAAACTACAGAAAATAAAACCACCAATAAAGGGGGCAAGTGTTGTCTATTCTTTAATATTTATATCAGCATTTCACTAACTTTCAATATCTTTTTCATGTCTTTAATTCAACTTAAACTTACTCAGATTATTCTCCTGAATTTCTCCTTTTTACATTTTTGTCTACTATATTCTACCACTCAAAAAACTTACTTAAGTTTGAAAGTTGAGCCATTTCTTGACACCCATGGATGATCGCTGCTGTTACGAAAGACTCCAATCCATGCTTTCTCTGAAAGGGAGCCCAGAAATTTCTACAGAAATATAAATATTGTATATTTCG
>CAUYSK010026358.1:0-17778 GCA_963575035.1 Avahi laniger
ATTAATTTCTTTCTATTTTTGGTAGAGATGAGGTCTCGCTCTTGCTCAGGCTGGTTTCGAACTCCTGAGCTCAGAACGATCCGCCCACCTCGGCCTCCCAGAGAGCTAGGATTACAGGCGTGAGCCACCGCGCCCGGCCTGAGAGATACATAATTAAAGGGAAGACAGAGTGGAGCAGATGATGCTGAACTTAAAGGAATGAACCTAAAATGGTGGTGTTCTAGGTCTTAGACTGACCTGGGTGGGAAAGAGAAGGAAAGATGCAGGTGGGAGATGGGAGGGGATGGGGACCCAAATATTTAAGTCTGTAGAAAATATGGAAGAGAGTAATAGAGAAAATCCTGCACAATCCCCAATTTTTCTTGCTCTATCACTGAGGCTATAGTGCAGTGGCACGGTCATAGCTCACTGCAACCTCAAACTTCTGGGCAGACTCAAGTTTCAAGCCATCCTCCTGGCTCAGCCTCCTGGGTAGCTAGGACTACAGGCATGTCCTAATAATGCCTGGCTAAATTTTTTATTTTTTGTAGAAACGGGGTTTTGCTATGTTGCCCAGGCTGATTTCAAACTTCTGGCCTCAAGCAATCATCCCATCTTGGCCTCCTAAAGTGCTGGGATTACAGACATGAGCCACTGCACCCAGCCTATTTCTTTAGAGAACATAAGTCAGTGACCACTATAGTTTGTTTTTGGTTAGGAACAAACTTGTCTGAAACTCACTTTTCTATGCTTGTGAACAAGATACAGGACTTAATATCTTTTTTATCTTTGTATTTTGTGTATAATTCCTGGTTAGTAATGTTGACTAAAGTGTTGTAAAATATAAGTTGGTATTTTAGATTCCTCAAATTTTTCTCTCTCTCAGTTCCTTTTGTATGGATTGATACTAATTTCTGGTGTTTGGGGAACTTGTCAGTTTTCCCTACATTACAGCTGCTCTCCAAGACCCTTGCCTGGTTTACCTTTCCTCTGCTTTCCAGTGTGTACCTTACACACACTGTGGTCACCTGTGACGGGGCTGTCAGGGTTGTGCAAGTCTCCTGGTTACTGTTCACTGCTGGACTGTAGCTTGTGGGCTGGGGGGAGGACTGGAGGAGACGCCGTCATTGCTCGCAGGTACTAGCTGTCCTTTGAATCCAGCATCACAGGCTGATCTTTAGACCAGCTCAGAACAACTGATCTTTTTTTTTTTTTTTTTTTTTTTTATACAGAGTCTCACTGTGTTGCCTGGGCTAGAGTGCCGTGACATCATCCTAGCTCACAGCAACCTCAAACTCCTGGGCTCAAGCGATCCTCCTGCCTCAGCCTCCCGAGTAGCTGGGACTACAGGCATGCGCCACCATGCCCGGCTAATTTTTTTCTATATATTTTAAGTTGTCCAATTAATTTCTTTCTAATTTTAGTAGAGACGGGGTCTCGCTCTTGCTCAGGCTGGTTTCGAACTCCTGAGCTCAAACAATCCGCCCGCCTTGGCCTCCCAGAGAGCTAGGATTACAGGTGTGAGCCACTGCACCCGGCCTGAGTTGCTTTTTAAAAAATAAAATTTAAATAAAGTCTGTCATAAGTTGTCTGGACTTAGCACAACTTGCTTGAAACATACACACAGGGAAGCACCTAGAGCAGTCAAGCTTCTTTCTAACCTGCCCTTAGGGAACGTTTGTCTGTGTTTCTTCCCTCCCGGGCTGTAAACCCCTTAGAGGCAGATTGTCTGTTTACCATTGTTTTTCCAGCATTCAGGACTGGGCCATAGCATACAGTTTTCTCCTTGTGTATTCTGTCCTCTCACAAATTCTCAGGGGAGCTTTGGCCAATGCACAGCTCAGTGACAGGCTTGTGACAGACTCTGCCTGAACACAGTTGCTTGATCCGTAATGAAGTTGGCAACCTTCTTGTGGCAGTGAGTAACATTTTTCTTGCCTTCTGGTAGGCTTGGAATCCTCAGTGCCATCTGGCCATTTTCTCTCCGTCTTCCTACACCCACAGTAGAGCCCACGCCCCTCGCAGCCCCTTCACCACACCAGATAACAGCAAGAACACCAAGTTCCCAGCGGGCAAAGGTGAAGCCTTGGGCTTTTGTCTCTCTCAGACCTCCCCTCTGCTGTGAAAATATACCAAGGTGGTGGGCTCGGGGGAGTGCTTGGGCTCAAACTGGGCAGGGGGTCCTGAGACAGTTCCCTAGCTGTAGCAGCCTCCATCGGGAACTCGTGAAGCTCTGGCAGGCCTGTTGCCACAGTAACCGAGACTGCCCGTCTGCTCTCAGGGGGAAATGTGCCCAGAAGCAGACCCCAGGCCGGCAGCTCCTAGCTGTGACCCATCTCATAAGCACATATCCAGCTGTAGCCTCTTGGTTGCTGGGGTGAAAGGGCCTCTTTATCGCCCCAGGAAGAATCTGATGAATTCTGGGCTCAAAAAGGGTGTCGAGTTTTTTCCACCAACAGACTCTCCGACCCCAGCCCAGCCCCTGGTGAAAGGGCCTCCCCCCATCCCGTGTGGTTTATAATGCTGAGCTAGAGTGGGAGAGAGCAGTAACACCAAAGGAAGCAAATTCTCTGTGTCAGGAGGAAAGTCTCTGCCACTGGTACGTGAAAGGGAAAGGCAGGGAGCGGAGGAGACAGCCTGCTTCCTGGGGATTCCTTAGTGTTTAGCGGCTGTCACTGACTATTTCAGCTCACAGGGGCACATACTGGTAAGGGTGCTGATTTCACTCTTAAAGGGAAGTACTTCCTTGCCACAGGAAAACGGGTGATTGATAGTATCATGAGACCCATACAGACTGTGCCTATTTAACTCTTTAGGCAATACAAAGGCAGAGATGGAGCCATTTCAGAGATGAGATTGCTTTTAAAAAGTACATTCTTTGGAATTGTCACAGGGGCATGATATGGATCATGAGCAAATTCCCACTCACCCAAAACCTGCCCAAAAGGAAAGGAATGAAATGGGGAGAAACGCATATTTGCTTAGCATCAGAAGAGCTGGCTTCTCTTCGTGGGTCCTACTGATCGTGGACAAATCTCTTTACTTACCTGACTTCGGTTTCTTCCATACAAAGGAGTTGGACTGAGGCCGGGCACAGTGACTCACACCTGTAACCCAAGCCACTTTGGGAGGCTGAGGTGGGAGGATCACTTGAGGCCAGGAATTCAGGACCAGCCTGGGCAAAATTGTGATAACCCATCTCTACAAACAAACAAACAAAAAAAATCAGCTGGGCGTGGCACATACCTGTAGTCCCAGTTACTTAGGAGGCTGAGGCAGGAGGATCGCTGGAGCCCAGACTGGGCAACAGGAGACTTCATCTCTAAAAAAACAAGTTGGATGGGATCATGGATAAGACCCTATTCAACTTTATACTATCAGAGAGCAGAAAGTTTCTTAGGTCATGGCCAGTTTGTGGAACAGTGATGATACTCTCCACATATTTGTCCTGAAAATGAATGAATGATTTTATTTCATCACAATAGAGATTTTCTTCCACCTCATTTGTGTCTCAGTTTAAGAAAGGAAGGTAGGAAAGAAGCCTTGGGATTCTCTTCCTGAGGGGATTATCCTTGCCTTTCTCTGGGCTTCTAAGACAAAAAGTTCCTATCCTACATTTCCCCTCTTTAAACCTGCCAAAATCAAGTTGATTAAAGATATTATACAGATTTGAAGGATAAGCACACCCCAAACTTTTCATGGCATCCAAGGACCTATTAACCACTAATTGCTCTTTCCCAAGACGGCCGGGGTGATGATAACCAAAGTTTTCGCTTAGATTTTCTGTCAGCCTCTCGCTCTGTCTTTATTCATTCCTCTTTACGCATCATTCCTACTGTATGCATGTATAGGCATTTCTAAGTCACACAGTGTTTCCCATCCAATATTTTGTTTAGATCTTGACAATCACTGTTTAAGGTAATTGGGGAAGTTATTCATGTCCTTACTTGACTGAAGAGGAGACTGAAATGCAGAGAGCTTGTCTCCTGCCCAAGATGATCCGCCCATTTTATTGGAAAGCAACAGCACAAGGATCAAGGACAGGGGCCCTGTGGGCACACGGGAGCATCCCAGCTCTGTGTCCTTGGGGAAGTGATTGCAAACCTCTGCGCCTTACCCATCGAATGAGCACGAGAATGGTGCTCTCCTCAGAGATTGGGTGGGCGAGGGGGCTGGATGACTCAACATATTTAAGAATAACCTCTAGCACACAACGCATAAAAAATGTTTGTCTTTGTTGGCAAAGCCAAGACTACAATCTGAATCTCCCATCTTCTAACTCAGTGACGTTCTGCTGCCCTACACCATAATATTCTTAATATACAGATGGGAACCTAAAGTTCTCAGCATTTCAATGAAAAACTCGTCCAAGGTCTTCGTGTTCAGTAGGTCTAGAACTAAGGGCTCCGGGCACTCCATTCAGTCCTTCGCCAGTAAACTACACTGCACCCGCTTGCTCTGGGAAGGATGTCAACCCTCCTAAATTTTTAAAATTTTTAAACCAAGCACTCTCATCTAATATTACTGACAGCCTGAAGGCAGACTCTCCCACTCTTCTGGGGAAAAGGTCTTCTAACTTTCAATCTTTGGGATAAAAGGCATAGTTAGGGTAGCTCGTTATAATGGTCGCATGTTTATTGCTACCTCCAGATCTTTTTCATGCTATTTCTTGTCCACTAGAATTGTTATCAGTCCAGGCCATTTGAATATTTGAGCATTTGTTTATAGTTCTCTGAGTACAAATCCTGTTTTTTGCACCTTCGTTATGTAATTTTTGAGAATACAGACTGTCGTATGTTGGTTTGTACTCTCCACTGCATATAACAAAATGCTCAGTAAATAGTAGATACACAAGTGTTTCCTGATTCATGAGCTAATTGATTGACTGATGGTGACCTCTCAGAGTGGTTAACAATAGTCTCTGTTTCTTAATTGCAAGTTCCAGATGATCAAAGAATTTACATAGATGGCATTCAACACCATCGTGCCTCAATAAGCCTAGAAGTTTCAGGAGTCATACGTGCAGGAGAGGAGGAACTGCTCTCTGCACTCACACCAGGTCATTGGCTACAAAGCCTCAGAACCTGGCCTCTGCCCTAACAGCCCGCAAATGTGTGCACGGAAAAACAGGCCTGAGCCAGGGCTTACCCTGTCGCCCACGGTCTGTACTCCACATTAGTGTGCCCGAGCCAAACATGACCTTGTTCTACACTTAAAAACAAGTGAAAGTAATCTGCCAGGGTCACTTGGCACTAAAGTCCTGCCACAGAAGGGGCTCTGCTTGAAGGGCAGCTCAAATCCAGGCATTAAAATAACCCAAATGGTGTCGCTTTCTGATCAAATTCCATTCCCTGTCGGGTTTGTGATTTTCAAGCCTGAGAATGTCCCTCGCGGCTCAGGTTTCTCTGCTGTCACACTGGTCTCAGGCCTGGAATGTGAGCACTGGCCGTTGAGGTCTGATGTAACTATGTCACAGTCCCAAAATGGAGAGACATTATCTCATAGGTGGTGGCAGCAGGCAGGCCCCAGTGTGCTGCTGGCGAGCACGGCTCAGAATCCAGCCCGGGAGCATCCCACACCCACAGTCCTCAGTGGACAGATGGCCCAATGCCCCAGGCTCCCACCTGTGCTCTAGCACACTGGGGTCGTACACGTCTGCACGGTCAGGGGCAGAGACAGGAAGACGGGCTGGGATGGAGACAGGCTCATTTCTGGACAAGTCATGTTGGTTTTCAGAAAGGTGACGCCTAGTCACAAGGCCCTCGAGCACCGGGAGGGCCTGGGCGGAGTGCAGAGAGCAGCCATTCACACCAGGAAGGACTCGGCCTGGGTCTCCCTGACCCCGCACGGCCCACTCCCCTGCTCCGTTGTCTCTGCAAAGGATGCAGAGCCGCCATCCTTCCTTAGCTGGCCCCTGGGGGCAGGATTGTCTTACCCAGGGCAGGTGGGGCCTGGTGGCATATGAGGTAAACATCCCTTTCAGCACTCGGAGAGATGAGGCCTCAGGGGAAAGTGCTAACCCTCTCCCAGAGTAACAGCACCAGAGTCCTGCCCCCCATCGTGAAGCCTTTGGAGTGAGGAAGTGGCTTCATACTCGGCCTTAGCACGAAGGGTCCGGCCGGCTCCTTCCTCCTGTTCAGCCTCTTCACACCCCTTGCTCCCCATTGCTCTGCTGTGAGGCGCTTTTGTTCCAACCAAGCCACTGCCAGCCAGGCCAAGCCCACTCCGCCGTGTCCCCCGCTCACCCTCCTTGTCAGAACAGTCTGCTCTCTGGCCGCCGGGCCCTTTCCTCGAGGTCCAGATTGAACTCCCCCAGTTGGGCCAGGCGTCTCCAAGTGTCCCAGCCCCTCTCACAGCTCCTTCGCAACTAGCATCTGCACCACGCACTGACGCTTGGCACGCGCCTCCCTCCACCACGGGGCACCTGTCCCACAGATTCACGGGTGTCCCTCAGAAGCGTCCTCCAGCGCAGACTGTGTTTTATCTCTGGTGCTCCCAGGGCCTAGCAACGAGCCTTGCTCACAACACCGACTCTTGGGAGTGCTGCTGCGCTGTGCTAACTCTAGAGCTTGTCCCCCAGGGCGCAGCCCGTTTCCCCACTCTCCCAGTGTCCGTCCACGCCAGGCACATGCCTCTGCCCGGCGCCATCTTCCCCGGACACCCACACGGCCCTCCCCTGCTCCGCGGTCTGCACAGACATGCCGCCTTCTCAGAGATGACTTTCCCGACCACCTTGTCTAAAAAATAGCATTCCTTATCCCATAATCCCTACGCTGTTTGATTTTTCTTCACAGCACTTACTACTAATTGATTTGTATTACATTATACTGTATCACATTATGCTGTATATTTAAATTTTTTTGCTCGACAAGTAAAAATTATCTATATTCATGGGGTACAACGTGACATTTTGATACATGTGTACATTGTGGAATAGCTAAATTAAGCTATTTAACACATGGATTATCTCACATACTCATCATTTTTTGTGGTGACACCACTCAAAAGCTACTCTCTGAGCAATTTTCAAATATACAATGTATTATTACTAACTGTAGTCACCATGTCGCACAGTCAATCTTTTGAACTTATTCCTCTTGTCTAACTAAAATTTTGTGTCCTTGGACCAACATCTCCCCAATCCCCCAACCCCTCAGCTTCCATTAACCACTGCTTTACTCTCTGTTTCTACGAGTTCAACTTTTTTAGATATCACATGTAAGTGAGATCATGCAGTGTTTGTCTTTCTGTGCTGGTTCATTTCACTTTTATATATATACATATATATTTTTTAATGTTTGATTGTGATCCCCATAAGAATGCAAGCCCACGAGGACCACGACTTTGCCTTATCCATAGTTTGTCCTACAGCTCTGTGCATAGCAGCGTCTGGAATATTGTAGGCACTCAGCATTTGTTCAATGAACGGATAAGTGAATGAAAGAGCAAACGAACACTGTTCAGCAAAACGAGGACCACTCTTGTGATGATGGGACATGGAGCCGATTGTGGAATGGTGTAAGGTTTCCTCCTTTCAAAGAACCAAAGAACATTCAATCTGGAAAGGTCCTTGAAAGTAGGTCAACTCCCCAATTGTACAGAGTAGGAAATTGAGCCCCAGCGAGGGAAAATGGGTAGACTAGACATTTGGAAAGTTAATATTTTTTCACTTTTAATAGTTATTCCTAGAGCACGGTCTGATGTGACAATTCATCTGCCCAGATTCCGAGTTACCAATTTTATATGACTTTTGCATTAGAATAATTTTTATTGTAATCAAAGGCAAAAGAACCAAGAGAATAGGCCAGTAGCATAAAATGTCACCCTTCACGCTTCAGTGTTTGAGAGGCATTACAGAAAAGAAAGCATATGTATGGCTTTAGTCCAGCATCCCTCAGTAGCTTAGATCGCACAAACATTTGGGAGCATTACTTCTTCATTCTTCCCATCCTTCGTGTGTTAGGCAGGACCCTTTGCAGGGGAGAGGAAATCCAAGCATATGCTCAAAGCTAAGCTGCAGTTGTGGCCCTGTCTTCACTTGGCCTTCTCCCCAGGCATCTGGGAAATGCAGATGGGGCCACTGCAGGTGGACTCAACCCCACTCAGAGCACCGGTGGGAATGGCTCAGCTGTGCTGTGGGTGTTGGCGTTAATCAGACAGCAGTCGTTCCAGATGTTCCTTTTTTTTTCAGTTCTCCAGAGAATTCCAGGAAAGTCCTGCCCAGTCAAAAGCCTTCTCTCCCAGTTGATTTTTGGGGTCGACTGCCCCTATCGCTCTCCGGGTAAGATTGTATTTGACAGCAATGAAACCAACAGTTTAACAGCAGTAATTCCTTGGCAGGACAGATGGATATGAGACTTGTCCCAAAACAAAGTAATCCTTGCAGGAAAGTGTATTTCAAGTTCAGTTCACGTTCCCAAGACAGATTCCTGTGTGGCTGACACAGGAGCCAAGGCTGAGCCCCAGCCAGGGACATCTAATGATTGCCAATAACACGACAGAGCAGAGTGAAGATTCAGGGGCAGAGTGTGTTCCTGAGTGGTTCAAACACGGGGACGTGGACATGCTGTGGAACTCCTGGGGAAGGGCTGTTCTATGCTCCAGCCTGCTCTTCTTAAACTGCCTTGTTAGTGACTCCAGCCCTGGAGGGGGCCGTGCGGGTCAGAATCACATCCCCTTTCCTTTCCCTCCACCTCTTCCCCCCCCCCCCACTTCCTTTCCGTAATTCTCCGCATTCTTCCTTCACCACCTACCACCATTTTCACTGCTGCATTTGCTGCTTTTCTGGACATTTTGTCTCCAGGGAGCATGCCATGTCCTAGGAATTGATGACCTCATATGCTTCTGATCCCCTGCACCTAACTTGTTATACACCCTTGCTTTCTAGACTTGGTTTCCCTGCACAGGCGCACAGACACTCACGCCTCAGGTGGAATTGCCCGGGAGCATCATGGTCAGCTGCGGCTCATCTTCTGAAGTCCCACAAGAGGGCGCCCGACATCTCCCAGGTGAGGCGATACCCGGCGGTCTCGGAGCCGGCAGGTGGCGCTGTTGCTCCAGCCATCAAGAAGGGCGCGGCGGTGCGCGCCGGGCCGGGCCCGCAGCATCCCCGAGCTGGGAGGGTCGTGCCTGGAAGAGATGCCGCCCTGCCCCGGCCACACCTCGCCACCCGCCCTGGCAAGCACAGCCACGCTCCGGGAGAGAAGAGCCACCCGACTCTGCGGAAAGGCTCTCGGTGCGGAACCAGAGTTCTGCGGCTGCAGTTCCGGCCGCCCAGCGCCTTTGCCAGGAAACCGAGGGACCGATCCGTTGCTTTTCGCTCGGCTTCCTCCGACCTCCACGTGTGCGACGTGAATTAACAACACGCTCTGCTCGGCAGGGGGCTTGGGACCCCGGAATCCGACGGCACAGCGCCGCCCTGGGCGCAGTCACTGTCCACAGAAAGGGGCGAGGCACGTGATCGGAAGTTCCCGCGTGAAGAAGGCTTCCTGGTGATGGCGGGAGGCAGACTGGCCGCCGCGAGTGGCCGGGAGGACGAGGACGCAGCCACCAGATGCGTGGGGATCGCGGGGCTCGCAGGCTGTGGGATGTCCCTCTGCAGGGCCTGTGGGCCACACGCTTTGCGGAAGTGCAAAGAGCAGTGGTGTCCCTGACACACCTATTCATTTACAGGCGCATGCGGCCGTGCTCCTGCGGGAACGCATGAGTAATCCCCAGGGGTGAGGAGCCCTGGAAGGGGCGTCACAGCCAGGCCCACCCTTGGCCAGGTTTCCCTTGACTAGGCACCATCACCAGGCACTGTTTCTCCGTTCTTCCCTGACTTCTTATGATATCGACTCCTTAAGATCCAAAATTGAAGAGCAACCATAATATTTATTTGGCAAGATAAATACATACAGACTTTATGTGGGATAAGTAGTCACCAGTTCATAAAGGCATGTATTGTCTTCTATTCATCAAAACAAAGATGCAGGCCCGCATTTTGTGGATGAGAAACAGGAGACCCAGAGAGCGCAGGTGCCTTGCCCGAGGCTACCTGATTAGTGAGTGGTGGCACTGGCACCCCGTCTGGGCTGCCTCACCTGCCCACACGCTCTCTGGGGCCTGACAAGAGTTTGCTACCCATCGGGGAAGGGAAATCGAGCATCCCTTGGACCCAGCTCATGCACTCATTCTGTGAGACGCTGCACCATGTGACCTACGGGGTCTGAAGATAAGGGTCCGTGTCACACGCAGAATGGCATTGTTCAGAGAGAGGACTGACCCGGGTGGCTGGTCCTTGTGTTCGTTCTAAAAGCCCCACCAGCCCAATGTGAGCACCAACTGGTAGTGCTGGAACGCCCGGTATGCCCTGAGTTCTGAAGAGAGAGGACCGTCTGCATCTGTTCGAGCTGCTGTAACAAAACACGGAGACCTGCCGGCTGATAAACAATTGGCAGTTGTTTCTCACCGTTTGGAGGCTGGAAGTCCAAGACCAAGGTGCCAGCAGGTCCAGTGTCTGGTGAGGGCCATTTCCTCATGAGACAGCTGTCTTCTCACTGCAACCTCATGTGGCAGAAGGGACAAACTTCCTTGGGCCTCTTTTATAAGGGCACTAATCCTACCCCTGAGGGCTCCACCCATGACCTAATCACCTCCCGAAGGCCCCACCTCCTAATACCATCACCTTGGGGGTTGGGTTTCAACATATGGGTTGTGGGGGACACAAACATTTAGACCACAGGACAGGAAAGTTGTCAAATGCACTGCTTTATAAGCTTAGTGACCAGGGCTCCGTGACTACGGCAGTAAGAGGCTTTGTCAGCATCTGTGACAATGTTGCAGAGAGGGCCATCCGAGTGTGACTATGGCTCATCGTACCTGTGGTTAAAATGGCATCTTTCCCACATGCTTGACCTCCAGACAGAAAGCAGCTGGCAGTTTCTGTGCAGAGCCCCTTGTCAGTGTGTCGGAGTCTGCGGAGAGAATGTTCTTAATCAACAGCGTGCTGAAGTGGCGCGCAGAGGTCCAGGAGTAAAGCCCACTGGTGAGGCGGAGGGAAGCGAGAGTCCAGCAAAGACAAATGAGGGACCCCATTCCTGACCTCACTAGGCAGAAGCTAAGTCAACAAGAGGACCGTGATGGGACAGACACCCCCCCACACACACATAAAAAAAAAGACACAAAGCAGTTCCTGAGAACAGAACAAGTAATATGCAAATGTCCTCGGAATAATGTGCGAATTAGCCTCAGATTTCCCGAACAATCTTTGAGTTGAGAGGGCCTAAAGAGCTGTGTCTCCAAAGCTCATGATCGGTGGATGATGGTACTAAATCCCAGAGAGGGGAAGCGACTTGCTCTGATAGGAATAGCTAACATCCAGGGGTCTCACAGCGAGTTTCAGTGCTCTCATTTCATTCTCCCAGAGGTGACACGAAATACGAGCTTCCCCCACTCCCCATTTACAGATGGAGAAAATGCAGCTCAGATCCACCCGGTTAGCAAAGGTCAGAGCTGGGGTTCAAACCAGGCAGCCCAGCTCCCAGCTGCCCCCGCAACCACTTTGCTGTGTCGCGGGCTCCAAGCGCTGCAGCACATCGGCAGCGAAGCCAGGACTAAAGCCCTGATAGCCCAGACCCCAGCTCCTGTTCTTTCCCCCATTCCACTCTTTCTTCACAGAGGCCCAGAAGGCTCTCCCCTCGGAGCCAGGGCCCTTGCTGGTCCCTCTGTCTGGAACGTTCCTCTCTTAGATTTGCTCAGAGCCTACTCCTTCAATGTCTGACACCCCAAATGAAATAGCAACATCCTCCCACCCTCTGCAGCTCAGCACGTCTACCCCTTACTCTGCTTTACTCACTGATAACAGTTGTCACCACCCATACTATTACTTGTATATTCATTCATTTTTTCGGTTTAGTGTCGTCTTCTACTAAAAATGCAAGCTCCATAAAGGCAAACATCTTTGCTTTCTTCCATGATAATATCCCCAGTGCTTGGCACATATCAGCATTCGGTAAACATTTGATGAATGAGTAAATGAATAAATAAACAAATCAGAAAATAAATAAATTCACATGCTCAAAGCACTCAGGCGCTCTGTACCACGTGTTGAAAGTCCTCCCTGACTGCTTGTTACTGAGATGCTACGCAAACATCCAGATCCACGTCAGATCCTACCTCCTTCATGACACCTTCCAGATTTTTCTGCTCCCTGAGTTACTGACTGAGATTTATTCCTTGAATTTTAATATGATGTATCCAAGAATTTTCTACTAAGCTGTAGGCACTTCTGAAAGGGAAGATAGTATATATCAATTAATCATCAGCAAATAACACTTCTGAATATACTAAAGCAATGCATGTACATTTTATAGATAACAGATATGAACTAAAATACAGCTAAGGTGGGATAAGCACAAAGAGCGTGCCAGTCACTGCGCCAGGAACTTTACACACTGCACCGACTGCCAAATGTCCCCGGCTTCCTGCCCTCCTGGCAACCCTGCGAACTGTACTGCCCACACCCTTCCTGGGTGGGTGACACCAGATGACCAATTCTGGCCAATCAGACATAAGCAAACTTGCTACCCACTTAAGAGCTTCTGAAACACCCTTCAGAGATCTCCTTTCCTCTTGGCTCAGCCAACCGGCAGCCTTCAAGGGGGGACTGCTTGGTCAGCCTGAGTCCCTGAGCGACTATGATCAGCAGAGGACCCCTGTGTCCCCAGTCTCACCCCCGCCGAACTGCACAGCAATCATTTGAGGTAGTCTGTGCTATCATTGTTTCACAGATAAAGGAACAGGCCCCGAGATAGTAAATGATTGGTCCAAGTCACACGGCTAGTAAGTGACAGAGCCAGGAGTGGAACCGGCGTGTGCGACGCTGGAGGCCCTCACTTTCACCTACTTTCACCCTCCCGCCAAGTCTTACTGAGTAGAAGTAAGGAATAGGAAAGTGGGAATAGCAGCTGTTTCCTGCAAAGCAGAAGCTTTGTAAGGGGACCATGGCTTTGGGCTCTTGGGGGCCAAGGGAGGTCAAGAGGGCACCGGGATCTCAGGGAGATAAAAGGTAGTGGGGAGAAAGTGTACCCTTGAAAACACTCTCCCAGATCATGGTTTTGCTTGTTGGAGAGTTGGAATCCTTGCTCTTTGGTTTGATTCTTTCTCATTGCACACTCAGCCATCAGAAAGTCAACAAGTACGTTTGTGAGCTCCTACTGCATGCCAGGCACTGCGCTGAGGGCACCTTGATGACCCCAACACCCCACCCCTACTTCCAAGGACCTGCAGGCTGCCCCTGGCCCCGCCACACTCTCTCCTGCAGGAGGTGGCCATTACTGCTGGGGCCGCAGGGCAACTATCTGCCAGACGCTGTGGGTTCAGTGATTCACATCAGAGGCCCTACCGCTAAATCCCAGCTCTGCCACCTACAGTTGGTACCGTTTGGCGCGCAACTGTTAAGCCTCTGTGCACTCCGCTCCTGTCTGCGCAAAGCTCTTCTTGTTCCTGTGGCTGTTCAATAGGCACAGAGACCACTAAATGCATCTGAAAATATGATACATAGATATGATTTTGTAAATGTGAAAATGGGAGGTTGGGACTGGAGACCTTCTATTTCTAGTCTTTCTAGTCTCATGCTTAGTTTTTAAAGGAGGGAAGGTAGAGATGTATTTTCACCAACATGGGGTTCACTAAGAGGAAGAGAATGGGAGAATGCGATTTTGAAAAGGAGCCAAACACTGTAACCAAATAGAATTCTTGTGTCCTGATGGCTTTCAAAATACACTGCCGGGCTGGACGTAGTCGCACCTCCTCACTACACAGGTTAGCTATGTAGGTGAGACTCTTGGAGTGCTTCTGAAGAAATGAAAATATTGTCATTATTATTATACTGGTAGATAGTTCCCTCTCGAGACGCTAGATGCATCTGTGTGATGCCTGGTCGGCCAATCCCTGCATCTCTGCTTCCAGGACCGAGGAAGAGAGTCTCCGGATCCGCTTGGCGCCTCTGCTGCTTCCTCAGCACGAGTTTGCAGGTACTTGGTGCTGAAGAAAGAGACCGAGACCAGGAAGGAGGAGGACATCATAAGAAGGAAGAGAGAGGCACTAGAAAGAGAGAAAGGGGGGCAAGAACACAAGGTAGTAACAGATCTCAACCCTTGATTTCTGCTTGAGGACTCGCCTACACATTGCATTTGTTTGGAAGAGCAAATGAGGTGTGATTTGTTATAGAAGGCAGATCCTGAAGCTCACACTATAAATAGCTTATAATAAGCAAAATTCTTGCTAGGCCAGAAGAAAAAGTACTTAACAAGAAAGAGGGTAGTGACCACACAGAACAGATCACTACTATTGAAATGGTAAGGGCCAGACCACTCTCATGCGTGGCATGTATTTCTGCACTCCCCCCACCCACCCCCAGGGTGATGGACTGGCCATCCTGTTTGCTTGGGACTGTTGTGGGTTTAGCAGTGAAAGTCTGGGATCCCCGGAAACCCCTCAGTCCCAGGCAAACCAGGATGGTTGGTCACCCTACCTCTGCTGGAAACTCCCTCCTCCCACGCCGCCTCTCTCACCTCACGTCTTGGGAAAGGCATCAAACTGCTGCTTCAGACACAACCCCTCCGTCATCCCTCAAGCAGAACATGCGCTTGTCTCTGTTCCCATGGCGCCTTTTACGTAACTCAACAATAGCGCTTAATGATTGCACTCCATTTGCTTACTGCAAAAATGTGTTTCTCTCTGATAGAGTATAAACTCCTTAAAGCTGGTGATCTTATCTTACTTATATTTGAATCTCTGCTACCCCAGTAAACAAATGCTTGCTGATTATACGAATGAATACACAAGGGAGCAAAGGAAGTTTGAGAAAACCGTATTTCATTCACTGCTAAATATCAAAAATTACTTGAGATATCCCCACCTGTACGAAACTACACGGATATGATAGAAAATTCTGAAGGTCGGCATCGCATGGAGACAAATCAGCAATTCTTGGAAGTCAGGAGCCTCCCACACTGAATTTCTTACCTGATGCTAACGTGATACCTGAAGTTTCCACCATTCAAAATTTATTCCTTTGGGTTAAATCAAATTTCTCCTCTTGCCTAGGACCTTCCCAGACTGTATAAAATCTTATTTTGTTATTCATCCAGGTGACTGGCCTAAGAACTCATAACAATCACCCCAGCATTGAGGTCTTGCTCAAACAACCCAAGGTACTGGCAACAAAAATGGCTGCATTTCTAGATGATAAATACTTCAATTATGGGGATTAAAATGTTCTCTGGGGTGTTCTCTTTATAGGTGGCTTAGTCCCCAAAGAACTCAAGCAATGGCTTTGTTATTATTAATACTTTTCGTTTGCAGTTGGACCTGGAGGAGGACAGGGTCCCATCTTCTCAGGAAGACTAAATTGGTGATAATTTACTGCTGTGGTTGATAGAACCCAGATTCCTGGCAACTGTGTCTACCGTGTACTCTGGGAGCTACGTGGTTTCCCTGAACTTGGGCTTCAGTGGCACTGTGAGAAGTGCTTTCCTTTCTGAGAGTCACTGAAAGGTGGGGAGGAGGGAGCCACGTGGGGCACCTTTATGAAGAGACAGCTACAGACCTACGGAAGCGTCGGCAATGAAAAGGTGAGGAAAACGGTGCGGCCTGGGAGGGAAGATTAAATAGTTGGAGGGAAAAGAGGTTTCTAAGACACAGGAACTCAAAGAGAGAGGGCTTCAGGATAAACATCCAGAACTTCCCTTAAGAAAACCAAGAAGATTTCACGGTGACCCCTAGCAGAGAGCAGAGGCACCGTGAAATTGCATTTGCAGCCTTAGCCTTAAAATTGTATAAATCGAGGACTAATTTGTTTTGAATGTTCCTGCCTTTCTGGTCTCTTTGGTTGATAATCTAAGACCATCTTATGAAATATTTTGAACCTGGATCTGAGTTGAACGTAAAGCACAGCTGAGCATGAGAGATTAACTGTGCCACAAATCTGGATGAGAAATAGTTTAAAATCATTCAATAAATCCCTAACCAGAATGCCCTGTAAAAGGAACAGGGCAGACTTTCAAAGTGCAACTCTTCGGGAAGCCTGGAGTGCTGAGGCCCTCGGGGAGCCGGGCGGGGGGGACTGAAGGAGCTGGCAGGACTCTGACGGGGCCACCATGAGGGCTCACCGAGGACTCCCCACGAGGGACAGTGCATGCCCAGCGCCCCGCCCCAAGGAATCGCGGCTTCCGGCTCTGTGTGTGCTTACTTACAGTCTGCCTGACCTGAACGGGAGCCACCGGAAACTAGTTGCTCTGGGCCGTAAACCTTACACGTGACAGTTGCCCGCGACGCGAGGCTGGCGGGCATGGTATCAGGTTATGTGTTTCGCAGTCAGAGAGGATGAGCCTTGGAGCCACACAGACCTGGGCCCGGTCTCAGTCCTGTCGTTTACTCCTCTGTGATGGGGGATCCGCCACCGAAGTTTATAGATCCTCAGTTACCTACGAATACGATGAGGCTGCCTGTTCCTCTCGCATCCGGTTTCGTTGGCACGTCCATGAATGCCGAGAGAAAGTGTCCCGCGTGGAGCTCAGCTCTCGGTGGGCACTCACGTTGGTTCCTTTCCTCTCCTGAGGACAGAGGTGGGATTCCAAACACAGTGAATCCTTTGCCGGTTTCTGTGCCCACCCAGGCCACTGTCCTCTCATCCTGATGACCTCAGTAGCCACTCTGACCCTCTGACGAGAATCAGAGACTAACATTGACTAGGGGCTCTAGCGACTGAGCCACTCAGCAGCCAGCATGCTGGGACTGCATCAGAAATCTTCCGAATGTCTGCTGAAACCCTGTTCCTGTTCCTGGCCTCCTGCTCCTGGCTCCTCAGCAGGCCTTCGGAGGCCTTTCGTGGGCTGGCTCCTGCTTCCTGCCCCCTCAGGGCTCACAGCAGAACACGCACCCCCCCACCGTCCTGTGTGGTGAGGACTTAAGCGACCAAAGGGCTCTGCCTTTGTGCCATTTGTCCCTCTGCCTGAACAGCTCCCCATGACCTCTTCTGCGTGCCCCTCCTTTACTTGGGTAAGTCCTGCCCAATTTCAGGGTTCCGAGTACATGCTACTTCCAGCTTCCGCTGGCGCTCAGGACGGGGCGGGGACCCCTCACGTGCTCTGTGGTAACAAGGAGCGCGAGGTTGGCAGCCTGTGCGGACGGCGCTGTAAACCCTGGGGGCGGGGGCTGTGTCCTGTTCTCTGCTCTCCCCCAGCACAGAGAACGGCACAGATGGGAGTCTGTAGCAGCAATTATCCTCCAGTTTTCTCGGTCCATCGCTTGTGTAACAGGATGTTCGAGTGGGACTTCTCTCGTCTCTGTGTCTGCTGAAGCCCTGACACTCAGCACAATAGATGGCAACTACCCCCAAAGGTGAAGCAAGGTGCCAGGCCCAGAATTTGTTCTACTTGCATTAGGCTGCCACCCCTCCAGACAATGTGAGAAAAGACTAACTGTCCATCAGGAGGGAGCCACAAACGGCGAGGCTTCTCTAGAAAGAGGGCCGTGTGACGAGGTGCCCCTAATCCTCCACTACTCAGGCCCGAGATGCATGGCACAGAACCTCCCAACGGCTTTGCTTATGTCCCCTGGAATTGGGGCAGATTCGGGAACCACTATCTGGCTGACCCTTGGAAGAAAGTCTAAAAGGTAGAGTCTCTGCTCGGGGGCCCCGTGCTGCCAGAATGAAGGGAGCGGAACCCAAGGTAGGACAACAAGACATGTGCCCCGAGGTCCAGTGTGAACCCTGAGGAAGAGACCGGCATGAAGCAGCTTGAAAACTCTCCA